>OY821519.1:162556620-162591620 GCA_963682025.1 Cordilura impudica
TAATATAATATAATATAATATAATATAATATAATATAATATAATAATATAATATAATATAATATAATATAATATAATATAATATAATATAATATAATATAATATAATATAATATAATATAATATAATATAATATAATATAATATAATATAATATAATATAATATAATATAATATAATATAATATAATATAATATAATATAATATAATATAATATAATATAATATAATATAATATAATATAATATAATATAATATAATATAATATAATATAATATAATATAATATAATATAATATAATATAATATAATATAATATAATATAATATAATATAATATAATATAATATAATATAATATAATATAATATAATATAATATAATATAATATAATATAATATAATATAATATAATATAATATAATATAATATAATATAATATAATATAATATAATATAATATAATATAATATAATATAATATAATATAATATAATATAAATATAATATAATATAATATAATATAATATAATATAATATAATATAATATAATATAATATAATATAATATAATATAATATAATATAATATAATATAATATAATATAATATAATATAATATAATATAATATAATATAATATAATATAATATAATATAATATAATATAATATAATATAATATAATATAATATATAATATAATATAATATAATATAATATAATATAATATAATATAATATAATATAATATAATATAATATAATATAATATAATATAATATAATATAATATAATATAATATAATATAATATAATATAATATAATATAATATAATATAATATAATATAATATAATATAATATAATATAATATAATATAATATAATATAATATAATATAATATAATATAATATAATATATATAATATAATATAATAATAATATAATATAATATAATATAATATAATATAATATAATATAATATAATATAATATAATATAATATAATATAATATAATATAATATAATATAATATAATATAATATAATATAATATAATATAATATAATATAATATAATATAATATAATATAATATAATATAATATAATATAATATAATATAATATAATATAATATAATATAATATATAATATAATATAATATAATATAATATAATATAATATATATAATATAATATAATATAATATAATATAATATAATATAATATAATATAATATAATATAATATAATATAATATAATATAATATAATATAATATAATATAATATAATATAATATAATATAATATAATATAATATAATATAATATAATATAATATAATATAATATAATATAATATAATATAATATAATATAATATAATATAATATAATATAATATAATATAATATAATATAATATAATATAATATAATATAATATAATATAATATAATATAATATAATATAATATAATATAATATAATATAATATAATATAATATAATATAATATAATATAATATAATATAATATAATATAATATAATATAATATAATATAATATAATATAATATAATATAATATAATATATATAATATAATATAATATAATATAATATAATATAATATAATATAATATAATATAATATAATATAATATAATATAATATAATATAATATAATATAATATAATATAATATAATATAATATAATATAATATAATATAATATAATATAATATAATATAATATAATATAATATAATATAATATAATATAATATAATATAATATAATATAATATAATATAATATAATATAATATAATATAATATAATATAATATAATATAATATAATATAATATAATATAATATAATATAATATAATATAATATAATATAATATAATATAATATAATATAATATAATATAATATAATATAATATAATATAATATAATATAATATAATATAATATAATATAATATAATATATATAATATAATATAATATAATATAATATAATATAATATAATATAATATAATATAATATAATATAATATAATATAATATAATATAATATAATATAATATAATATAATATAATATAATATAATATAAATATAATATAATATAATATAATATAATATAATATAATATAATATAATATAATATAATATAATATAATATAATATAATATAATATAATATAATATAATATAATATAATATAATATAATATAATATAATATAATATAATATAATATAATATAATATAATATAATATAATATAATATATATAATATAATATAATATAATATAATATAATATAATATAATATAATATAATATAATATAATATAATATAATATAATATAATATAATATAATATAATATAATATAATATAATATAATATAATATAATATAATATAATATAATATAATATAATATAATATAATATATATAATATAATATAATATAATATAATATAATATAATATAATATAATATAATATAATATAATATAATATAATATAATATAATATAATATAATATAATATAATATAATATAATATAATATAATATAATATAATATAATATAATATAATATAATATAATATAATATAATATAATATAATATAATATAATATAATATAATATAATATAATATAATATAATATAATATAATATAATATAATATAATATAATATAATATATATAATATAATATAATATAATATAATATAATATAATATAATATAATATAATATAATATAATATAATATAATATAATATAATATAATATAATATAATATAATATAATATAATATAATATAATATAATATAATATAATATAAATATAATATAATATAATATAATATAATATAATATAATATAATATAATATATAATATAATATAATATAATATAATATAATATAATATAATATAATATAATATAATATAATATAATATAATATAATATAATATAATATAATATAATATAATATAATATAATATAATATAATATAATATAATATAATATAATATAATATAATATAATATAATATAATATAATATAATATAATATAATATAATATAATATAATATAATATAATATAATATAATAATATAATATAATATAATATAATATAATATAATATAATATAATATAATATAATATAATATAATATAATATAATATAATATAATATAATATAATATAATATAATATAATATAATATAATATAATATAATATAATATAATATAATATAATATAATATAATATAATATAATATAATATAATATAATATAATATAATATAATATAATATAATATAATATAATATAATATAATATAATATAATATAATATAATATAATATAATATAATATAATATAATATAATATAATATAATATAATATAATATAATATAATATAATATAATATAATATAATATAATATAATATAATATAATATAATATAATATAATATAATATAATATAATATAATATAATATAATATAATATAATATAATATAATATAATATAATATAATATAATATAATATAATATAATATAATATAATATAATATAATATAATATAATATAATATAATATAATATAATATAATATAATATATATATAATATAATATAATATAATATAATATAATATAATATAATATAATATAATATAATATAATATATATAATATAATATAATATAATATAATATAATATAATATAATATAATATAATATAATATAATATAATATAATATAATATAATATAATATAATATAATATAATATAATATAATATAATATAATATAATATAATATAATATAATATAATATAATATAATATAATATAATATAATATAATATAATATAATATAATATAATATAATATAATATAATATAATATAATATAATATAATATAATATAATATAATATAATATAATATAATATAATATAATATAATATAATATAATATAATATAATATAATATAATATAATATAATATAATATAATATAATATAATATAATATAATATAATATAATATAATATAATATAATATAATATAATATAATATAATATAATATAATATAATATAATATAATATAATATAATATAATATAATATAATATAATATAATATAATATAATATAATATAATATAATATAATATAATATAATATAATATAATATAATATAATATAATATAATATAATATAATATAATATAATATAATATAATATAATATAATATAATATAATATAATATAATATAATATAATATAATATAATATAATATAATATAATATAATATAATATAATATAATTAATATAATATAATATAATATAATATAATATAATATAATATAATATAATATAATATAATATAATATAATATAATATAATATAATATAATATAATATAATATAATATAATATAATATAATATAATATAATATAATATAATATAATATAATATAATATAATATAATATAATATAATATAATATAATATAATATAATATAATATAATATAATATAATATAATATAATATAATATAATATAATATAATATAAATATAATATAATATAATATAATATAATATAATATAATATAATATAATATAATATAATATAATATAATATAAAATAATATAATATAATATAATATAATATAATATAATATAATATAATATAATATAATATAATATAATATAATATAATATAATATAATATAATATAATATAATATAATATAATATAATATAATATAATATAATATAATATAATATGTACTGGCCTTACGCGGATGACTTGCTCATCTTAATCGAAGGTCAGTCTCGTGTTGAACTGGAGAGAGAGGGTGAGGGGGCCATGCGAGAAATCACTGAGTGGGGGAACAGTGTCGGTGTTGAAGTGTCGAGGGAAAAGACGGCTACGATGCTGCTTAAAGGCAGCTTATCGCAGGCCCGCCCACCTGTAGTTCGATCTGGCAATGCCAGCATTCGATACGTAACCCAGGTTAGGTATTTGGGCATAACCATGTGCGAAAGAATGAACTTCCTTGTTCATCTTTCCACATTGAAGGACAAATTGACGACAGTTGTGGGAGGAGTCAGACGCATCCATAGGAATGACTGGGGTCTTAGCAGGAGAGCTGTCCGTACCACATATAGTGATCTGTTTGTTGCTTGTGCAACGTTCGGCTCGTCTGTATGGTACGGCACCGCTCTGTCTGCTATGGGCAAGAAACGAATCTTGTCCATTTGTCACACAGTTTCGACTGATGCTCTTCAAGTTCTGATAGGTGCACCTCCCCTTGACTTGGAGGTGGTACGTCGTGGTATCATTTTCAAGGTTAAGAAGGGACTGCCACTATCAGGGCATGATTGGTTAACTTCGACTGAAATTGCTGATTTAGACTTGAGGCTGGTGAAACTTCTGCTGGACGATCATCTTCTTTCAAGATGGCGTTCACGTTGGTCAGAGAGTGACAAGGGGCGAACAACATACGAGTTTATTAAGGACCTGACCTTCGTTAGAGACCGCCCGGATTTTGGCTTCGGCCTTAGTCTGGGCTTTTTACTGACTGGGCATGGCTCCTTGAATGTGTTTCTGCATAAAAGGGGTCTGTCCGATAGGCTGGTCTGTAGGTGTGGGCAAGGGCCGGAGGACTGGATACATGTTTTGACCGGGTGTTCACTTTACAGTGATATTAGGAGTTTAGTTAGTATGGGGATTGTTGAAATAGCAGTAGGATGGGATTTTAGTAGGGCATTAGAGGACGGGCGGACTGTTAGGAATTTAGGTGAATACGCAAGGGGCGTATTAAATCGTAGGAGAACTGGACGGTAGTATAGGTGGCTTCTGATGCGGGCATCCGTGGTGGTGCTTAACTGCCAATGGGTAGTCGCTCCAGTAGTGCACATCGTCGTGCCTGGATTTTGGATATAAGTATAACTGTTGGCGGGGCTGATACATCGGTATCTGTCCCTCCACAACGGTGCACCGTCTTCGGCTCTCTCCCTGCTGTTTGCTGTTGTCGCTGCTACCTGTTTCCTGCGCTTTCGTTTTTGTTTTCTTATGTGTTGCTATGTTTATTGTTGTCTTTTTGTGTGCTGCTGCTAAGGAGGCACATGCTAACTCAGAATGCGGCTGTTCATTGTTGTGTCCTTTGTCTTTTTTGTGTCTATATGTTTGTCATCCAGGGCCACCAGTCCCGAACTGTTTGGAGTTCAACTGGTGGTAGCTTCGGCTACGAAGCCTGACCGGAGGCTTTATTTTGGTACCACGGGTGTCAGGAGCCCCTGGAATCTAGTTACAGCCTGGCAGTGGTGTGGCCCCTTTTGGGAGCATCATGGTGGCTGTGGTTTAGACCCAAAACGCGGGGAGAGCGCAAGCTTGGTGTTGAGTTGCATTGCAGCCGGGTGCCGTGACCCATAGATCGGTAGGAGTTTTAGATAGTACTCCGCTCCTCATCCAAGGGGGTGGTCATGCCCAAATGCATGCCTCAAATTGGTACTCGTACTGCGAGGGGGCTGGTGGACGCATAGTTTCTACCCGGTGTTAAGTGCACCTTGAGGTCAGGCCATCGTGGTATGCACTCACGGAAATCTTGAGAACATCTGCTCTAAGTTGCCATTTTGTGTTTGACTGTTGACTTGTGCGGATGTTTTAAAAAACCGTTGCGATAACAAATTGATTTTTCAAGTGAATAATGAAAGAGTGTGTTAGTGAAAAATTTATTTTTGTGAAGTTGAGACTCCACTGATCGAGTTTCCGCTGAACAAAAATTTCTCCGGCCAGAAGTGAGGTTAAACTCGCTTAGTCCTTAGTGGTAGTGGCAGTGTGAGTGGCAGTGGTAGCGGCACTGGTGTTTTCACCAGTGGCAACATATTGCAAGTCTGTAACGCGATTCATTTCCAGTCGATAAGATAGTGCATTGCGTTTCCGGTTCCGGTTTGTGTCTTGGCTAAGTTTTTGTATCCGTCCTTCCGCGGTTGTCCGTCCTTTCGTGGCAGTGTCCGTCTGTCCGCGGTGGTGTCCATCTGTCCGTGGTAGGGTCCGTCTGTCCGTGGCAGTGTCTGTCTGTCTGCGGCGTGTCCGTCCGTCCGTCGTTAATAATTTAGATTTCGATTCGTAAGAGTGTGAGTGAGCTCTAGTTAATGATAAATTGATAACAATCGTATCGGCGGCTGTTAGAGGCGTTTACATTGTTCGTTTGGCGCTAAACAGTTTGTCGGATATAGTGTTCGGAGCGGGAAAGTGTTCGGTCGATATACAGTTCGGGTTTTTGTGAACGTATTGGGAGTGCGTACTGCTCGGGTCGATTTTTACTGCTTCTGGTCGGTTTATGCTAGGGGCCGGTGCAAGACGGGAAGGCCCAAAAGGGGCCCTAGGTGTGCTAGGCAGAAACCAGCTGACGGCACAGAGGGTGACGAACGCGGTACGCATACCGATGTAACTGGGCTGGATATAGTCGGTTTGCCTGAGGAGGTACCAACCGATTCGGACATGGAGGGGGAGTTGGAGTCGTCAGAAAATGAGGACGGAAAGCGGTTCAAACCTGGCTCTCCCAAATCGGGAGGAAATTTTTTTCTTGAACCGAAGCTGGTTTCAGGACAAGCTAGGAGGAAGACTGCCACAAGGACTGACGTTGGCAGCATTGAGAGTTTGCCCGCCAGCTGGGTAACTTGCATGGTGCCTTAGGGAGTAGTTCAACTCTGGTACCAGCACTCGCCACAGGTGTTTCCCCTTCAGGGCCCTGTGATGCTCATTCTGCAATTAAGCAGATGAAGGCGATGACGTCGGAGTTGAACAGCATAGTTCTGGACGGTCGTGTTGAGAGCGAAACGGAGAGGCGGATCCTAAATCAAGTTGGGGGGTATGAGGAGTTATTAATGACGTTAGTTGAGGACATCGCCAAATGTTCGGTCATCTCGGTTGGATCAACCTATGGCTGTTCTACCCCACCTCTGCCCGCCTCAGAATGCGCCTGTCGCTTGCATATACAATCATATATTTTGTCATTTGTTTGTATGTCACAGCAACTCGATAGTTTTGTTATTGTGGCAATCCACCACAATATCACGATTGTGATTGTGTTGCTCATGTATGTAGACGATAAGATTTTGCTGAATTGCAGAATAGATGCAATTCATAGCTTTAAGTAATGTTTTAAGTAAAATAAAAGTCAGTTTTTAAAAACCAACAAGACAACAAAGTTGTTTTTACTTAAGTGGCGCAGGCGGTGCCCAATATATCAAAAGATATATCGGTAAATAAAATATAAAATATAAAGAAACTTAATACTATATATCCATAGATATATATATAAATAAAGACAATATATCCAAAGATATACCAACGAAAACTTTACTATGAATGTTGAACAAGTTCAACAGAGGATTGAGCAGCTTGAATGTCTCGTAATCAAACAGGAAGCGGTCATCAAAAACCAACAACAACAACAATTACAAGTACAAAATGAAATGTCTGGACATGTGCAACTAGTACAACAACATAAAGCTGAATACGAAAATCAGATTATGCAAATACAATCAAGGTACCAGCAAGCAGAAGCTATTTCACAAAAAAATCATCTGCTTCAACTGGATCAACAAGGGCAACTCCAGCAGTTTGGTTTGGGACTAAGCCCACACCACGTCCTAAATCAGTTACATCAAATAAGAGCCATCGCAAAGGGTCATCATCTCCCCTCTATTCTCAAATCAGTAGAAAGTGCCTTAAGCCTCTGCGGCCAAAATCAGGATCTAATAGAATATGGCACAATGATAGTTAAAAATGAGAAGTTATTCGACTATCCAGCGAAATCGATCTCTATGTTACCAGGGGACACAAATTGGATGGAAATAAAACAACAACTCAAAAAGGACTTCGGACCAAGAAAAGTTTACCCCGAGGTATTTAACTATTGTAGAAATATAAAAATAAGTAGTCTTAGAGAACTTTTTAATGTATTCATGGAATCTAAATTTGAAATTAATGAAATATTCATTAATTATACTCACCATACAATGTCGATAGAGACCTTACTGAAATACCTGTTACAAAAATCGACGGACAATTTAGAGCTTGTATCACCGAACAAAGCCCCAATATTGAATCACTGTATAATAGATTTAAACAGTTGAAGCTATTAGACGACAACAGAGCACTAGATTTGAAACACAGAAAAAAACTAAAATACAAACCAATAGAAGATTTAAAGGGAAAAGAAACGAAAGTGTTGAAAGCCAACGTAATTTTACTATAGACAAAATTTAAATAATTTCGGCAACAAACCAAATTCAAACAAAATGTCTACAAATAGTGCTCAAACCAGGCTTTTTCCGAAAACCCAGTCCCATTCGTTTAGGAACACAACTACTCCTATGGATATAGGAAATTTAAAGAATGGATCAGAGCATGAGGAAGTAAATTTTCTTAGCGTTCCTATAAATCAAGATTGCTCCTAACAGCGGTTACTATAGGAAGTAGAGTGGTAAGATGTCTCATTGATACCGGGGCGGAAACTAGTATAATAAGGTCTAATCATTTTGAGGGGGAATTTTCTGAGGCAGTATTAAGTAAGCCCTTTAGGTTCCGTACTTTGAATGGCATAAATATAACAACAACTAGCCTTATTACACCGATCCCTTAGGAATTTAACATGTTAGGAAAATTTTCCTGGAAGGTAAATGATATCATGGGACGTAGCTACGATGCTATTATTGGGCAGAACTTTTTGGTTCCGCTTAGGGCAAATATAGATGTGGGAAATAGATTTATGGATGTATTGGGAAAGAAAATTTTATTCAAAGAGGAATCCCCTTATTGTATTAATACAATTCGGACTATTCAAGATACTGAATTCAATGGAGTCGATAGATTCGATTTGAGTCACTTCAACCGCGATGAAGATTTTAGACTAAGAAAAATGCTGAATGAATTTCAGGATTTGTAAAGATGGTGATGTACTTACATCCACACAGGTGGTGCAGCAACAACATCCAACATCTATCGATAAACCGCTATACTCAAAAATATATAGATATCCACAGGTTCACGAAAAAGAGATACAAAGACAGACAGACGAAATGCTCGAACAGAATATAATTCAGGAGAACAACTCTGCATACAACAGTCCCCTCTGGATTGTACCTAAGAAAATGTACAACTCTGGTATTAAGAAGTGGAGGTTGGTTGTAGATTATAGAAAGCTTAATGAATTCACTGGAACCGATAAATTTCCGATTCCTAATATGGAGGGAATTTTAGATAAACTGGGCAAAGCCCAATATTTTTCAACCCCTGACCTAGCATAGGGATTCACCAAATTTTGGTAAAAGAAAAGGACAGGGAGAAAACGGCATTTTCAACACCATTTGGCCATTTCGAATTCATTCGAATGCCCTTTGGCTTAAAAAAATGCTCCATCTACCTTCCAAAGACTTATGAATTCAGTACTTAGGGAATACATAAATAAAATTTGTATTGTTTACTCGGACGATGTTCTAATTTTTAGCGTATCATTAGATGAGCACTTGGTAAATTTGAAAAAAATTCTGAATCGTTTTCGAGAAGTCGGATTAAAAGTGCAGATTAATAAATGCAACTTTTTACAGAGGCAAACAGATTTTTTGGTTCACATTCTTACACCCGAAGGTGTCAAACCCAATCCAAGAACAGTTGAGATTATTCAGAATCTCACACCTCCCGATACACAGAGAAAGATCAAGTCGTTTATAGGAACGACTGGATTTTATAGGAAGTTCATAAAGGACTATGCAAAGATTGGTTACCCGATTACAAAATATTTAAAGAAAATACCAAGGTAAACATGAATGACCCAAATTTTATAGCGGCTTTTGAGAAGTTGAGAGACATTTTAATAAGTCCCCCTATCCTAGGATTCCCAAATTTTAATAAGAGGTTTAAACTGATAACGGATGCCAGTAACTTTGTAGTTGGTGCCGTTTTAACATAGGATGGGCGTCCAATATGTTACGGCTCGAGAACACTCAATGTTCATGAGAGAAACTAGTCCACTATAGAAAAGGAGCTATTAGCTATCGTCTGGGGGGTAAAATATTTTAGACCTTATCTTTATGGTATCGAATTTGATCTGAATACAGATCATCAGCCACTAAAGTGGTTACAAGCTAAGAATAATGGAAAGGACATAGCCCAAGGCTACAACGTTGGCTAGTCCATTTAATGGATTATAATGCTAAAATTTAATATATTAAGGACAAAGTGAACCATATTGCTGATTTCTTGAGTCGCATCGATGTTGATGCAAATGAGGCCAAATTGAGTGATGCCGAAAGTATCAATGCAGAGGAGGATTTGTCAAATGAAGATGATTCCTCCTCATTAGTGGTGCAAACAGTCCACTCTCAGGAGGACGACTTAAATGACGACTTCTATATTTTGGATACAGTTGTTAATATTTTCAAAACGCAAAGAATAATTACGTATAATAAGGATGAGGAAGCTGTACAATTATTCGGTAAGAACAGAATATCGATAGTATACTTAGTAATCATTCCATGAAAGGTCGAGTAGCAATTTACTCTGAAGTAGACGAAAGAACTTACTATAAATTCCAAAAAGCAATAAAGGAAATTTTTCGGAACAGGACTGACGTTAAGTTTCTGAGGTGTTCTCATTTTGCGAGGGACATAGTGAATCAGGAGGAATTGAAGAGACAAATAGCTTTCGTTCACAAGAACGAAACATGTCACTCAGGAATTATTCCAACCTATGAGGGAATCAAGCATAAAATTTACAACCCTGAGTTGAAAACGGCAATTCATACAATTATAAAAAATTCTGATTTTTGTTCATCTGCAAAATATGACAGATCCAATAAAACCTAAGTTCAATTACACTGCGACTCTATCTACCACAATTGAAATAACTTATGTTGATACGTACGTTAATAGTACGTTAAAGTTCTCCAAGCATGCTATACATTTTCATCTTCCAGAGAGAAATAATCAAACTATTATTCAGAAATTGAGGCAATTTTTAGCGATAAAAGGAAGAGTAAATAAGTTTGTCTTTGATAATGAGTTCAATACCGTAAATGTTCGACGATTTTATCATGCTACAAAACCTAATAGTCATACGGACAATGCGTATATCGAAAGAATGAACAATACAATTCTGAAAAAATCAGAGTCTTAAACCTTGAGGAAAAGATGCCAGTAAAAACCCAAATGGCTAGGGCTATAAAGTTTTACAACAATACTTTTCACTCAAAAATTAAATGCACTCCTTCTGAGATTGAACAACATCATGTTGATCACGGTACGATAAAAGAACGTATAAAAACTATGAAATGTAGGATTTTAAGCAAACGAAACGAAAACCGCGAAAACTACATAGAACGTAGACAAGAGGGATACATGAAAAATTATAAAAGCGTTCGACATAAGGAACAACAAAAATTTATAAAAAGACACCTGAACAATGTCCACATCAATAACATTAAACGTCCTTTTAAATTTACAGATTCTGATAACAATAATAATGATCATGTCACAAATAGTTCCAACCCGAACATGCTATTATCTAACCCAATAACTAGTGAAACGGGTTTTTATTAATATGAAAATAGGAGCCGTACAAATTGTTAACCAAACTATAACTGTACTTCATATGCTTGACCGTAATGATTTCAACAATATTGTAGCAGACATAGAGTCCAATATGATTGCCATGCAAATTCCCCCAAACCGTTTAATCGAAAGACAAATCCAGATACTAAATTCAAAAATTAGATCCATAAGTCCCTCTAATAAAAATTTTAGAAAAAAAAGAGGTTTATTAAATATTGTGGGCTCTACGCAAAAATGGCTGTTCGGAACAATGGACGGAAAAGACAGAATGGACATTCTAAACCGTCTAGAAGTTACAACAGCAAACAGTCACAATGCCATTGAAGGCTTAAACAAACAAATTGTAATAAACGAGCATTTTCAAAACAGCATTAATTTGCTGAAGTCTACTATTCCATATGACAGAAATATGACTAAAACAGCTTTCAAAAAAAAAAATAAAAAATAAAAATAAAAAAACAGCTTTCAATGCGTTGAAGTCACAAAGCGGAAAAATTGCTAGACAATTATTTTATTCCGACATATTCTTGAAATTGAGGTTTATCGAGGACAGAATAAATCAAATTCAGGACAGCATTGCTCCGCAAAAGACCACATACTGCACCCTAGTATATTAACATCGGAAGAAATTGTTGATTACGACATTGATTTCCATAAACTTCGGTTAACAAAATTGGACGTATTATACTACAAAAATAATTTGCTCGTTATTGCGATTAAAATGCCATTGGATTTTTTTACGACTGATTTAAGACTAATGCTACCAATGCCCAACTCTGAATTTATGGAGGTCGATTCAGATAGGGAGTATTTTATAACTGTAAATAACAGTCTGTATAAATACAAGAAAATAAATCATTTAAATAACTATTAAGAAGCTCAAACTGTACTTTGCATTCAAATTGTAAACTCATATATAATGATGTATTTAACATAATAACGATTGATGAAGAAACAGTTATTGTAAAAAATTCAAAAAATAAACAAATTATATAAAATTGTGATGACAGAAATATCTTGTTAAATGGTAATTATATACTGTCTTTGTATGATTGTGAAATTAAAATAGATTATAATGTCTCCATAAACAAAAATGAAATTTTATTTGATAAGTTTGTTTGCGATAATAACAATACATACAATTTTACTGAAGATACATTTCTAAACTTTAGAAAACTGAAAAATAACAGTTTCCATAACATAAACGAAATAAAAGAATTAAAAATGCACAAAAATATTTCCCATGGCATCAGTATATCTATAATAATTCTAATTGTAATAATATTGTTAGTACTTATATTTTTAATAAGAAAAAATCAAATTCAAATCAAAATTAATGAAGCCCCTCCTCAAATAAGGGAGGTTATACAGAAATATTAATAATAACATGCAAATATTTATATATCATGAATTAGAATTCAGGAGAATTCTTTTAACAAAGGTTGGAGGAGTTACATACAACCAAACATACAGATTATATGCTTGTATAAGTTAACACGGGTTAACACAATACCAATTTAAACGTTTGCAACCCTGTAAAATATCTGATGGTAGGTTGTGTTGGTTTGTTAATATTTGTAAATACCAAAACCCTATTTTGTAATAATTTTTAATCTTGCAACGCCAACCCGAATCATAGAAATAAGTGAAAAGATAAAGGAAAAATAAATAAAAATTAGTCACATATTGATAACCAAACCGATCGTCTGCGTTTTTATTTTCAAAATCGTGTAAACGATTATTAAAACAAGGAGTTCATTAACTTATACAAAATCGTATACTTTGTCATTTGTTTGTATGTCACAGCAACTCGATAGTTTTGTGAGTATGCAATTCATAGCTTTAAGTTTTTTTTTAAGTAAAATAAAAATCAGTCTTTAAAACCAACAAAACAACAAAGTTGTTTTTACTTAAATTGCGTAGAAAGATGGATGCCAAATCTGATGATATAGTCAAAAAAAGTTGTTAACGAAGTAACATTCGGGGTGCGTCTTCACGCAGTTAAGGCGGTTCGAAGTGGTGGGGCGGTCATTCGAACCCCTCAGTTGCGGAAAGAGAGAGGATCGTCCGGAATCCTAAATTTTCGAAGGTTCACTCCGAGATTATCCCTGATTAATCCATGGGTGCTCTCTATGAGCTGAACATGAAGGAACGAATGACTTTAGAAGCCTTTAAGAAGGGGGTACGGCTCGTGAGTCGACCGTGGAACGTGCGCGCTGGCGGAGCTGTTGAGGTTATATTGGAGGGTAATGGAGATGCCATGGAAGACCTTCTGAGTGCCGGAGGCTGCTACGTGAAGTGGTTTAGGTTCCGCGTGAGTCGTCATGAACTTATCCTTAGCTGCTATCGTTGTCTTGGGTTAGGGAATGCCGAAGTAAAGGTGAAATCGTCGTCGGTGCGGGCAGACGGTCACGTCATTCATCGTTGCGAAAGTCTGCCACATTGTAGGAACTGTGCGTTCAAGGGCTTGCCGTCGGATCATATTATGATGACCGACGCTGTCCCACGTACAGCGTGTTGGTCGCGAGGGCTAGGGCAAGGCAATAAGATGTCTCTGACAATTATTCAATATAATTGCCAGGGCTCTTATGCCAGTATGTGTGAGTTGGGCGAAATTATGGTTGCCATGAACAGTAGGTTTGTCCTGGTTCAGGAACCTTACTCAACCGACGGTTGTGTAAGGGGTCTACCCTCATTTATGAGGGTATTTCCTTGTTCTAGGGTTAAGGCTGCTGTAATTGTCAACGATCTTGACGTAGAATATATGGTGGTATCTGCTGACGAACTTGGAGTCTTGGTCGAGGGAAGATTTGGAAAGATCTTCCTGGTAAGCATACTGTAGTGTATGCATACTATAGGGCATTCACATGGTGTAAGAAGGCTGAACATAGGCATCTTCACTTTGGTAATAAGAACTGTTTAACTTAGAACTACTTGACATACATGTGTTGACCATAAACATTGAAATTGATAGTGCACGTGTTGAACGTGACATCAATATAAGCATTGTTATTGATGAATGTGTGTGGCACGACACACGAATAATAAGTGAACCCAAAATAATAATAAACAAATGAGTTTCAAATTTCTATCATTTTACCGACGCACTGTGTCTGAAATTTTGATTGCATTGGCCAAAAGTCTAATTTTTTTGTCACCGATTTTTAAAATTTTAACGTCCTTTTGTAGCTAATATATCCAGATTAAGGTAGCCAAAAAAATAGGTTAAACTATTGCTAATTGTGGACGTGGCATTCTGTCAAACTCAACTATTTTTTAATTTCAGAAAAAGGTGATTATTTTATCAAAAATAAATGGTTACTACTCGCAAGCTATCATCGAAAATGACCTGCGGTTTTTTATATTGTTGGTAGGATTATAGTCTTTAGTTGTTGTAAGTGGTCCAGCTCTACCGTTTAATATTAGGGGCGTTTTGAAATACACAGGTATACACACATGTTGGTGCCGATACTTTTTGAACTGATCTTTAGTAAATTCGACCTCGTGAATACGAATCTGCAATCGGTTTTTGCCTAGCAGCTCGACTTTTCGCGATATACCGTTATTTCCAAAATTAAGGCACTTCCACTACATATATTGGAATAACTTGAAAACGGTTCACCATATTCAGATAAAAAAAAAACGAAATTCGTCAACAAAATTATCTTTAATCCGTGCCGACATTGTTTTTAATTTGGCCCAGTAGTTTCAGATATATCGTTAAAGTTTTGTAAAAAAAACAACAATTTTCTTCAGTGTTGGTCTAAAAGCATTTAGTTTAATATATTTATAATAATAATATATAATATATAATTAATATATTTGTGAAAACAAGAAATATATTTTTCACTGCTTATTTGATGTACTGGGACCCAAGAAGCTTCGTTTTTTGGTTAATATGCAATGTGGTTTTTTAGGACAATCTCTTTGCAGATTCCAACAGTAATCTGCCATCATATGAGTATCCCACTTGCCCTGGTATCGTTCTTCCATTGTCCTTATATCCTGGTGAAATCGTTCACCTTGCTCTTCACTCAAGTCTCCCAAGTTTGCAGGAAACCGGTCCAAATGGTTTTGCAAGTAATGCACCTTGATGCTCATGTTGCATCCAAACTCATGAAAAGCAGTCAGCATGTTCTGAACTAAATCCTTATAGTTTGAAGCCTTCTTGTTGCCTAGAAAGTTTTCGACAACTGACACAAATGATGTCCACGCTTTTCGCCCGTTTTCATTCATAGATTCAACAAAATTGGTGTCCTTCATTAACTGTCTGATTTGAGGGCCATCGAATATGCCAGCTGTTATTTTTTCATTGCTTAAACCTTGCATCTTTGTAGATATGAATTTAAAACATGATGAATCTTTATCTAGAGCCTTAACAAATTGCTTCATTAAGCCAAGTTTTATATGAAGTGGAGGCAGGATAACTTTATTCCGATCAACCAAAGGCTCATTAACAACATTTTTTCCTCCAACAACCATGTTCTCTCTTTCAGGCCAGTCTTTTTTTACCCAGTGATCTTGTTTAGCTCTGCTATCCCAAAGGCACAAGAAGCAAGGATATTTTGTGTATCCACCTTGCTGCCCAAGGAGGAAGTTAACCATTTTCAAGTCAACACAAATGACCCATCCATGTTCGTGATACTTAATCTTTTTCATTTGGGTAGAGTGAGCAATAGGTATTGATGCGAATTCGTTACCATTGTGTAAAAGCACACACTTCGAACTTCGCTTGGAACTGTCAATAAACAGACGCCAACGATCTGGATCATACTTGGGAAGGCCGATTTTTGTTAGGAGACCTTTAACATCGTGACAGAAAACGAGGTCTTCTTCCTGAGAATAGAACGTTACCAACTCTGATAGAACGTTATTTGTTTTCCTTTATCAAGTAGATTTTTTTCTTTTAGCCGGGATGCCAGTAACTCAGAAGATTGTTTTGAGAGGTTAAGATCCCTGATGAGATCACTTAACTCATTTTGGTTAAATCGTTGGGGATTTGATGTATTTGCCTCATATTCACTGTCTTCATTTGTGTAGCAGTGGGATATTTCATCCTCCGAAAAATCTGGTAGCTGATGAAATGTTTGCATGGGAACTTCATCGGAATGAGGGATGGGCCGTCGAGCAGAGTCTAAATCAGGATACGTCCACTTCCTTCGGTTTTTACTATTGATACCTCTGATATTCACTAGACAGAAATAACAGTCGTCATAGTGATTTTTTGGTTCTCTCCAAACCATAGGCACACCAAATTTCACACTCCTCCTTGTCCCATCAGTCCACTGACGTAGATGTTCAGTACATTTTTTGCAAACTACATGTGGTGCCCAAGATTTATCTTGCTGTTCAAGTTTGATACCAAAATAAGCATTGTATGCTTTCTTTATAAATTCAGTAATGGATTTTCTGTTTTCAATTCTCGTGTATTCACCACATATATAACAAAATTGCTCAGGGTGATTTACACAGATTCTGCGGCTAGATGACATCTTTGAAAATTAGCTTTCAATTAAAATTATCACTGTTATATATCTTGATGTTCTTTAATGATTGCAACGCATACCGGACGTAGGTTGCTTATCGATATATATTTAGCGAGTTTTAATTCAAGACTCAAGAATTATAATAACTACAATGTTGCCAACATACTAAGAAACAAGCTATACAATGTTGCCAACATACTACATACGTTTGTTGCGTTTATATTAGAAGGGCTTATGCATTTTTTAAATAAATAGTAGGGTAAATTGAATATTTTTGTAACTCGAGAACTAGAGCTGCTAGGGAACAATGGTTTTCAGTTTTGAAATCAGCGTTAATAGTACAAATCAGCTGCAAAACTCAAGGCACCAAAATTTTTTTTTTCATTTTGTAGACCTGTGATATCTATGAAACTACTATATTTTTCTCAAATTTCAACTTTAGTGGAATAGAACTTCTAGGGAACAAAAGAGAACAAGAAACGTATACCACCCGGAGAAAGATGAAACTGTCCTCTTTAACCCTATACATGCTTTTGAACCCGTGACGACCCGTGGGTAGAACACTTTTTTTCATTTTAATGAAATTACTCAAAAAAAATTCAAATTACGACAATTTAAACAGTCCTATAAGTACTCGTATACAATGGAGTGCTTTCGGTATTTTATAGCTTATACTAGTCATTATTTGTTCTATTACCATAATATCTGAATTCAAAAAATAAACTCATGATGCCATTAACAAAGAAGTTAGTGATATCAAGGCCCAAATTGCAACACTACAGCCATTACAATTCCAGTTAGATGGGCAGCAAATTGAAGTAAGCTATCAATTAGTGCTAACAATGATAGATGGAAAAGTAGGTCAGACTTTGACTAATACGAAGGCTGCATCCAGCTGCATTATATGCCAAGCAACATCAAGCCAACTAAACCAAGTCCCCACAAAATCATTAGATAATACCGATGCATATGAATTTGGATTACCACCACTACATGCAAGAAGACGACTTATGGAACACATACTAAAAATCAGTTATGATTTGGATTTCGGGTCTTAGGATCAATAAGAAACAACGAAACCAACAAAGAATTAAGAAGTTAAAAAAAGAAAGATGCTCAAGATGAATATCGCAAATTTGGATTGATTATAGATCAGCCAAAACAAGGGTCAGGTAATACAAATGATGGCAATACCGCGAGAAGATTCTTTTCAGATCCAGAAGCAGAATCTGAAATAACAGGAGTGGATTTAAACCTTATTTGCAGATTTAAAATAATCCTAGAAGTACTTGCGTGCAATGAAGAAATTGACTTTTGGAGATTATGCTAAGGAAACTGCAAAAATATATACAACCAACTACCCACGGAGAAATATGTCTACAACAGTTCACAATATCCTTCATCATGGAGAAGATGTCATTAAATATCAATTGGTGCCACTTGTAGATCTATCAGAGGAGGCTCAGGAAAAAAGGAATAAGGATTACAGATTTTATAGAGCAGAATACTAGAAAAATTTCATGAAATTCCACAACTTAAGATCTATTTAATATATTACTGGCAACGCCAGATCCGTTCATCTCCAGTATTCGAAATCAATGGAAAGTGAAACATAGGGATTTAGAAGAAGAAGTCAAAAAAATAATAATAAATAATAAAATTAAAATCTAATGCAGTTTTTATTTTTAAAATGTTTTTTAAAATTATCAAATTTGACAGCAAAAAATAATAAATTTTCTGTAGTTGTAGGTAGATTTTTATATAATATTATTAGCATTTTTTTTAAGTGTAAATATTCTTTGAGTGTAAAAAAAATTGCAAATTTGACAGAAAAAATTTTTAATTTTAGCACTTAGTAATATTAAGAAAATATTTTAGTATATAAGAAGCAATTATTTTAGTTTTAAGGGCAAGTCATTCTAGATATAAAGTAAGCAGTTTTATTATCGATTCACCACTAAAAAAAAGTAGTTTAGGAAGTGCGCATAGACACAATATTAAAAAAGAACATTATAAATAAAAATGGAATATTGATAAAAAGAAGGGTTTTCATTGCAGCAATTCCTTTGCATACACATCCTTTGGCATCGTCAACGTCCACACATCATCTCACATGCCCAGTCACACTCAACCTCTTTAGCAACCCGATTATCCTAGGTATGGACGCGAACACATCTTCTCCCATGTGGTTCAGTAAGTTATCCAGGCATTCGTCTGGATATCAGAACCACCATCGGAGTGAGGTGCTGAGTGACTGGATGGTTAATCGGGGTGTTAGTGCGTTAAATCAGTCCTCTGATCTGTATACGTTTTCCCGTCTCAATGGGGTGACTGATATTGATGTGACAGCCGTATATGACTGCGGCGTTTTCGCTGAGGCTGGGACGTTAAGGACGATTGTGGACGACAAGGACGAATTCCGATTGTGCTCCACTACTCACCAGCCCCTGTGGAGGTCTACGATGTGGTGCGGTGGCGTAGGCTCTCATTTAATTGGGATTACTACGCTTCGTGCATTTGGGAGGTGGCCTCAGTGGTCCCCGTTGGAGATTTCCTTCGTGTTGGTAATGAATTATTGCCCTCATGGAGGGCATGCGTACCCGTTCTGCTGGGCGAGTTCTTTCCAAGGGTGGAGGGTACTTTTCATCTTCCTTTTCAGAGTGTGGATCCCCTGCTCCGTTGGACAGAACTGAGTTAGGGTTCAGCATTTGTCAGGCACGGAGTATAAAGTTTCCTGGTATGGACGGATTGACCGGAGAGATGTGTAAAAGCATCTTGAAGGCCATTCCTGAGTACTTGTTGGCAGTCTATGAAAATTGTGTATCAGAGGTATTTTCTACATGCGTGGAGGATAGCCCATGTCGTTGTTTTGCTTAAGTCACCCGATAGGATCAGGAGCAATCCTCGTTCCTATAGGGCATCAGTCTACCTGCGGTGCTTGGAAAAGTATTGAAAAGGATTATGGTGAAAAGGCTTTAGCAGAGGATCGGACAGGGCACATGTGAGTGGCAATTTTGCTTTAAAGGTGGAAATAGTGTAGATGACGCCTGGCTGCACGTTAGAACGTGTGTGGAGAGAAAAGAGGCAGGTTATGTCCTTGGAATACTTATTGATTTCAAGGGTGCGTTCAACTTCCTGTTATGGCAGCCGACCTCTGGTGCGAGGCTACGCGAGGTCGCTGCCACCAAGAGTTGGAGCCTTGGAAAATCTACTTCTCTGGCAGGCGGGCTTGCGTCGCTGGCGTGAACGAGTCCGTGTGCATTGAGGTGGTCAGAGGTTGTCCGCAGGGATCCATTTGCGGACCATTTATTTGGAATCTAATGATGGATCCCCTCTTGCTGAGACTGATGGTTGCATACAATGTGTGCGCATATGCAGATGACTCGCTCTTCCTTATGGAAGGCCTGTCTCGTGCTGAGCCGGAGAGAAATGGGGGAGGAAGCCATGCAGATTGCAGTAGACGAGTAGGTGTAGATGTTGCAATGGACAAAACTATGATGTTGCTGAAAGTCAGGTTATCGCTAAATCGACCTTCAACTGTTAGGGCCAATGGCGTTTGCCTTAAGTATGCGACTGAGGTCAAATACTTGGGGAAAACAATGCGTGATCATATGAACTTCTTGGTTCATCTCAAGGCGAAATTGACTGGTGTGGTGGGACATGTCCGGCGTATTCTTAGGAATGACTGGGGCCCATTTACCGCGGATTGTTTGTTGCGCAACAAATAGTTTGTCGGTGTGATCCAGCATGGTCGCGACTGCCAGAGGAAAGCTGAAAATCATGTCATGTCAAAGAGTAGTCTTGCTCGCTTGTGTGCTATGTTGTCGTAGGTCTCCACCGAGGCCTTACAGGTGTTGGTAGGTGTAGCCCTTCTTGACTTGGAGGTGATACGTATAAGTATTACCTACAGGATCAAGAAAAGACAGCCATTGTTGCAAGATGATTGGGTGACTAACGAGGACATTAGTGGTGTGCAACGCACGCTTAAATGAGTGTGTTGTCTCCAGATGGCAAAATAGGTTGGACGGTAGCGACAATGGACGTGTTACATTCGCCTTCATTCGCGATGTGACGTTCGTGGCGAAACGTCCAGACTTTGGTTTTACCCTTAGTGCGGGTTTTTTGCTTAAGGGCCACGGGTCGTTTAATGCATTTTTGAATAGAAGAGCCTTGGCTAATACGTCAGAGTGTGACTGTGGACCTTTTACCGAGGACTGGTTTCATATTTTGTGCATATAGTCATATGGAGCAAACTCTCCTAAAGTAAATTTGCATTTTTATATATTTTTGTTCAGTTTGTCTTATGAACGAATCTGCCTAATAAGCAGATTCGTCTCATCCACATACATGACTTGCAACCCGAATACTTAAAACAAGTGTTCATGCCCAACGTACATGATGTATGCATGTTCTTGGTAATTTAATGAACGCTTCTGTTGACCGTGTGAATTTGCATCGTCAACAGAATTCTTTACTTTTAAGTTATATGTTTAATTTAGCTTATAAGCATGAATAAAAATAAAATAAAGGCAGTTAATAAAGAGACATCAAAAAGATCAAAAGTGTTTTTTTGTTTACTCCACACCAAACTGGCGACGAGGATGAAAATAAAAGTTTTGGTAATTTCTAATTTAAAGAAAAATAGAAATAACATTGCCAATAAATGATTCGGACCACAGTTAACAATTTAAAATTAAATAAAAGCAGTGCAAAAATTATAAAAACTGGACAGTGCTATTATTAAAAAGTAGTGCAAAAAATTATAAAAATTGGACAGTGCTATTATTAAAAAGTAGTGCAAAAATTATAAAAATTGGACAGTGCTATTATTGAAAAGTTGTGCAAAAATTATAAAAACTGGACAGTGCTATTATTAAAAAGTAGTGCAAAAATTATAAAAACTGAACAGTGCTATTATTAAAAAGTAGTGCAAAAATTACAAAAATTGGACAGCGCTATTATTAAAAAGTAGTGCAAAAAATTATAAAAACTGGACAGTGCTATTAGTAAAATAGTGCAAAATAATTGTAAAAAAAAAAAAAAAAAAAAGCGGCAAATACTAATGAACAAAATAAGAACTTAAAAACTGAAACAACAAAAATAGTTCTACTTATAAAAAACGATATGAGAACTTAATAAAAAGCACAATAAATTTATAAAATAAAATTTTAAACTCAACAAAACCAACAAAGTTTGCAATATATTAAACAACGGCAGAGTATCAACAAAAACAACAAAGATTTACAACAATAAGGAGGATCAATAACCCTGGAGAAGAGAAATACCGGACGCAAGAATGTTAACAGAGTAAATAAGATTAATTTATTTTTATACATTATGTACCTTTTTGTATTATGTACTCAAGTGATAAAGGGTTTATAGATTAGTCTTAGTTTGATAAATAAATGGAAAATTGATTTTTTTTTTCTTTGAATTATACAAGAAAAGGAAGACCAATTTGCAATTTTGTTTCTGTACAAGGCATAGTATAGTTTTTTTGAAATGGAAAATAATTTAGTGCAGCAATTTAATTTGGTACTGAACTGTATCAGAGAAATCCCAACATTCGATGGGAAGGAACAGAGCCAACTGCCGGATTTTTTGGAGCAAGTTGAAGCCTTGCTGCCATCTATCGCGGAATTTGAGGTAAACAACAGAAATATTCTTTTCGGATATATCAAAAACAGATGCGTGGGAAAAACAAGAGAGGCAATACATAGGTATGGAGTGGTAGGAACTTGGGAGGTGTTGAAGGAGATTCTTGTTAATGACTTTGGGGAAAGAGAAACAAGTAGGGAATTGCTGGACAAATTAAAAACCTGGAGGTTGGACGCAACAATTGAGAAGTATTACTACAGTATAAACAATATTAGAAATAGGCTACATAATAGGAGAATGACGCATGCTGAAGAGGGCTTTTCTGCGGACGAAATAAATAGAATTTCATTACAAGTTTTTAAAGACCACCTGCCTGAACCGACAAAAACTATAATTTTCGCTAGAGACCCACAGACTTTAGAGGCGGCTTTCAAAATTATTCTGGAAGCAAGGCATCAAAGTTATACGGCCTTTGGGAACAGACAAAGAAATGAAAACACGAGATCACCTTATAGGACAAATTTTAGTAATGACGTAAAAAACACACACTCTATAAATAGAAGTCCTGACTACAATGCCAATCGTAATAATAATAACAACAATAGTAACAACCGCTACTTTGGTAGTAATAATATTAATACTGGTAGTAATAATAGAAGTAACTATCAAAACAACAATAGATTTAACAATGCACAAGGATTCGATCTGGGACGACAGTCGAACCAAACTAGAAACTCGCGTTATTCGCGTAGAAATGATGAACCGATGGACATCGGAAATTCAAATGTATATTTTCGTGGGGTAGACCAAAACAACTTCCCTATATAACTATAGTAAAACCAAGAAAGACGTTACGTTTCATTATCGATACTGGAGCCGAATTCAGTATAATCAACGAAAACCTTTGTAATCCGAAATGGAAACGTGATGTAAATGTAACTTTAAGAGCCATGGGAAATGAATTTAAAGTAACTAAGCTTTGTAAATTCCCCATATTTGACGAATTTAGTTCAGACTATGATTGTGAATTTTTGGAGTTCAATTTTAATGATAAATTTGATGGGTTAATAGGAAATAATATTTTGGCAGATCTTGATTGTGTTGTAGATTATGGAAATAGGTATATAAAAACAAAAAGAGCATGTATCCCTATCTACCTTAATAAAAGCGAGGAGGATTATAAAATTATGTGTAACAATGAGAACGTTGTCGCAATCCTCAATAACGAAGTAGAATTTAGCGACACAAATTCCGTGTCTGACTTAAACTTATCGCACTTAAATACGTTGGATAGAAACAAATTATTGGCGATACTTAGAAGACACAATAAAACGTTTTACAGGGAAAATTAAAATTTAACTTTTATGAGTAAAATAAAACACAAAATAAATACACGAAATGAAATTCCGGTGTACTCAAAATTATACAGATACCCGGAAATACACAAAAATGAAATTAATAGACAGATTGAAGAAATGTTAAGACAAGGAATTATAAGGGAATCTTCCAGTCCTTATAACAGTCCTGTTTGGATCGTGCAAAAAAAGACTAATGTGCCAAATGTTCAAAAATGGCGTCTCGTAATTGACTATAGAAAACTAAACAGTGTAACCATTGAGGACAGATTCCCAATCCCAAATATTGACGATATATTTGATAAATTGGGAAGATGTCAATATTTTACAACTCTTGACCTAACACAGGGATTTCACCAAATAGAGATGGATGGAAAAGACATCCACAAAACAGCTTTTTCAACGGCAAGTGGGCATTACGAATATTTGCGAATGCCTTTCGGCTTGAGGAATGCACCCTCAACCTTTCAAAGGTTAATGAATGAGGTCTTGAGGGAATATATCGGTAAAATCTGTTTAGTATACTTAGACGATATTCTGGTGTTCTCTACAAGTATAGAGGAACATTTGGAGTCTCTAACTAAGGTATTGAGTTGTTTGCAAAAAGCAAATCTGAAGGTCCAATTAAGCAAATGCAGCTTCTTGAAGCAGGAGACAGAGTTCTTAGGACATCTGGTTACTTGCGACGGCATAAAACCAAATCCAAAAAAAATAGAAGCTATAGACAAAATTCCTCTACCAAAGAACCAAAAGGAAATTAAATCTTTCTTGGGAATAACGGGCTACTATAGGAGGTTTATAAGAGACTACTCAAAAGTAGCATTTCCTTTAGTAAAGTGCCTAAAGAAAGGTGCCAAAATTAATCGCAAAGATGGGGATTATATAGACGCATTCGAGAGATTAAAAATTCTCATTAAGTCGGATCCTATTTTGGTGCACCCTGACTTCACAAGGAGATTTACATTGGTCACAGATGCTAGTGATTTCGCTCTGGGGGCGGCGTTGATGCAGAACGATAAAATTATCTGTTATGCTAGTCGATCCCTCAATGGCCATGAGAAAAACTATAGCACCATAGAGAAAGAACTCTTGGCTATAGTTTGGGCAACGAAGTATTTTCGACCCTATTTATTCGGTAGACATTTTTCCGTGAAAACAGACCATAGACCGTTAGTATGGCTTAGCAATTTAGAAGAACCCAATGCAAAATTGCAGCGTTGGAAAATAAAGCTTAATGAATTTGATTTTGATATTAGCTACATAAAAGGTAAAGAAAACGTGGTGGCCGATGGCCTCAGTAGAATTGTAGCGAATGATGAAGTAATCTTGAATTTGAATGAATTGTTTGAAGACGACACGAATACGGTGCACAGTGCAGAGACTGATAGCGTCGATTTCATAAAAATCACTGAGAATCCTCTGAATGTATTCAAGAACCAACTCATTTTGAAAAGAGCAGAAAGGAAAACATTCAGCAACAGAATTATGTATAGAGGAAAAATAAGAGAAACATGGACAGTAACATCAGAAGAAAACCTTCTCGAAACGATGGAGGAAAAACTACCACAGAGGGCGCTGTTGGTGGTGTTTTGTACTGACAACGATCTCTTTATGAAATTTCAAGATATGTACATAAAGTACTTTATTAGAAATAAAAATTTAAAAATACAAAGAACAAACACTCTATTGGAAGATATAACCGATGAAGGTAAAATTCTCCAAATAATAGAGACATTACACTTTGAAAACAATCATAGAGGAATAAGCGAAATTTTTGCGGAAGTAAAGAAAAAATTCTACTATCCAAATTTGCAAAAAGTTATACAAAAGTATATTAATAATTGCGAAATATGCAATAGGGCAAAGTATGATAGAAATCCTATTAGACACTCGCTGAACGTAACAGAGACGCCTGATAAGCACAACGCAATAATCCATGTTGATATTTGGTATCCACAAAGAGGAGCGATGTTCCTGACTGGAATCGATAAATTTACTAAGTATGCGACGGCGCATCATCTCCCGGATAGAACATGGTTATCAATTGTTGGGGCTTTGAAAATGCGTATTCAATATTTAGGTAAACCGGAGACAATAATTACAGACAATGAACTGGATGTTGTAGCGATTAAAGAGTTTCTAAAAGATTATGGTATTAAAGTTCACTTTACAACGACATATAATAAAACAGGCAATGCAGATATCGAGAGATTGCATTTGACTTTGAACGAACATATTAGACTGTTTAATGCGGATGAAAACAATAAAGACAACTTGCAGGAAAAAGTTTCGAAAGCAATAATCGCCTATAATAATACGATTCATTCAGTAACGAAAATCAAACCTATAGATTTTATCAATAATATTATATCAAACGAAAGCTTAAAATGTATTTCAGAAAGACTTAAGAGAGAAAAAACTGAGAGAATAAATACTATCAACAAAAGGAAAGGAAATATTGAATGCTCAGATTTTGAAAATAGATTTGTGAAGAATTATAGAGTTAGCAAGACACAACCTAGATACAAGAAAGTAGAAAACTATAGGACGGAGGACAACTATTTGCTGTCTAAGGACAATAAATTTAAAAAAGTCTACAAAACTCAAGTTAAACGTAAATATCTATTCCAGGAAAGTAACAATGAGGATCGTGATAATGATGCTATTGACAACGGTCCAAGCACTTCTAAGGGTCGAAAAGGCTGAGGAGAATTCAGGGTACGCGATGCTGCAGGTAAAACGAGTAGAAGTTCCTAATGCAACAAACACGGTCTTACATATTATACACCCTACCGAATACTTGGGTATAATTGAACAGATAGCCAAAAATATAGAAGAACTAGATATTGATAACAGAGAAATTTTGAGAAAAGAAATCAGTATTGTCGGGGCAAAAATTAAAACCTTAATACCTTTTGAGTTTAGTAGAAAGAAAAGAGGACTAATTAACGGAATAGGAAATGTTTATAAATGGATGTTCGGCCTGATGGACGACGACGACAGAGAGGAAATTATAGAACACCTAAAATGCGCTGAAATTAACGGTCACAATGCCATAAATGCCGTAAATAAGCAAATCACAATTAATGCACACTTCAATGACTCCATTGAAATTATACGAGAGGCTATAGAAACTGACAGAATTAAAATAAATAGTACTTTTGCAGAAATTAAAAAACGCAACAGCGAAATAGTTAGAAAACTTCTTTACACCGATCAAATGCTTAAATTGAAAAACTTTGAAAGCAAAATAACGCAAATTCAGGAGAATATAGCAGCAGCTAGAAGCAATATAGTACACCCAGGTATACTGACACCCGAAGAAATTGAAAAATTTAACATCGATTATTTCAAATTAAAATTTTTAAAGTTAGGAGTAATGACTTATAAGAATAATTCGCTCATTATAGCAATAAAAATTCCTAAAGACTTTTTTCTGGCAGACTTGAAACTAATAACACCACTACCGAACGATAGGTACCTTGAAATTGAGGAAAGACCCGAATTAGTAATCACAGCCAGGAACACGACCTTCTCATACAAAGAAAATGTACTGGCAAGCGATCTTGTAGAAAGTAAAAATTGCGTTGTGGATAGAAATTGCAGATTGGTATTCAATAACCAAACAAGCATCGTCGCTATTGACGACGATCTAATTTTAATAAAGAATGCATTTAATGCCAAACTCACTCAAAATTGTGACCATAGAAGTATTGTACTAAATAGAAATAATCTAATTAATTTTTATGATTGTGAACTTAAATTATTGAACAAAACTTTTGTAAATAAAAACACTATTGTAAACGAAAAATTTATCTACCCAAATAATGATATAATAGGGGTAGTATTTGAAGAAAAACTTACCTATGAAAAAATTAAGATTAACCAATTTGAGAATATAAAACAAATTGAAGAACTAATGTACCACAAAAATGTATCTTACGGCTTAAATATATCTTTAGTTTTTTTGATAATACTCAGTAGCTTTGCTACGAAGTCTGACCGGAGGCTTAATATATATATATATATATATATATTCCAGCTGACATGTTGGTTACGGCCCTTAAATGGGAGTATCGTGGTGGTTGTGGTTAAAACCCAAATCGCATGAAAACAGCTCGATGTGGAGTTACATTCAACCGGGCGCTGTGACCCTTAGAATAGCAGAGGTGTAGTAGGTAGGGCTCGACTACCCACCAAGGAGCTCCCCACTCTTGAATTGGTACCTGAGTGTAGTTTCTACATAACGGGGCGGTGGTCGGCGCATATTCCGATCCAGTGTTCAGAGCACCGTGATGTTATGTCAACGAGATAGGTATTCACGTAAAACACAAGAGACTTTTGTTCTAAGTTGCCACCAAGTCAGCAGTAAAGAGAGTTGTAACTTCCAGTTAAAGTTGTCCTTTCCAGTCGTCAGTTGAAGTTGTTATTTCTAGTTGGCGGTTACAGAACTCATATATAGTCAGTCGTTGGTTGAAGTCGAGAAGTTGAATTTGGAATGTCGGAATACCTCAACAGCTGCCATCATGCTATTATTTCATTTTGAAAATTATTTTTTTTTATAATATCGTTTAAATTAATATTTTGCTTTAAAAAATTTCCTTGTGTTATTGAATTTAATATTAAATAAAACTTGAATTTTACATATATTAATATTAGCGCTTTGTAAATTTGGTTACATGGTTTACATGGATATATAACAGACAGGCAAACGGACAGACGCATATAGCTAACTCGAATCTGGAATTGATTCTGAGTCGAGCGGTATAATAAAAGTTATTTTTGGTAGTTACAAACATCAGCACAAAATCATTATACCCTGACCACAGAGAGGTATAGGATATAAAAATTATAATATAAAGCTCACCGATTGTAATTCTAACAACTCTTTCAGAAACAAGTGAATTTCCACAATAAACCTTTTGGTGTGGACATATTTGACAGATGACATAAAAATCAGCAACATTGCGTCCATTTCAAGCGACCGATTCGGCTCATCAGTTTTTTCCTCATTGTGGTTTATCCTGGAAATAAAAAGTAAAATATTAAATATTTAAATCTGAATAAATTTGAATGACCGAATATCAATGAATATACTTTTGAAATTTGTTGTTCCAAACATATTACTTTACAGTTATTTGCATTCTTTTAATGCATATTATAATGTACAAAGTGCGTCAAATAAGTTTTAAGACTGGGTCTGTACGAAAAGAAATGAACTGGAGACATTAATATCTGTTTTGGTTTTTTATGCAAAATGGGACCATTCAATGAAGTTTTTACAGCGATCTATTAATGCATCGAACGCCTGTTGTAAAGCACTATGTCGAATGGCCCGCAAAGCCGGCAGTTCTCTGCTTGTATGGTCGAAATATCCTCAAAATTACACCCTATTTGAGTTAGAAATTTATCAGACTCAAAATCACATGTTTTTACTTTAAATAAAGCAAAAAACATTGGCACATTTGTTTATAAAATTGATCTATATTCAGCAGGACAGGTTATATAGCTGTTTCAGGTAGTCACCAACCCTCATCAAAAGCAGTAGATAGTTTGTTTGGTAAAAAGTTAAATTCATATAAGTTTGCTGAAAACAACTGAGAGTCCAAGCAAAGAGTTATACTATTTAAGCCTCCTCCAATATAATAAATAAAATATACAACATCTTTAAAACAAATATGTTTGTATATGAGTACACAGTGGGTACTACATTATACGTGTTTGTATTTGTCTTGAAAAAACTAGAAACAATCGGTTTTTTCTAAACTTATATTTATCATAACGGCGTGCTCTCCGTATTTTTATTTTATTATTTTTTATAAAAACAAAAAATCTAATTTTCGATCTTCATCATTTTTATTAATAATTGAGTTAAAAAATTAAAAAAAAAAATAATTAAAAATAAAAAATTAAATTAAAAAATAAAAAATAAAAAATTAAAAATAAAAAATTAAACATTAAAAATTAAAAATCAAAAATTGAAAATTAAAAATTAAACATTAAAAACTAAAAATTAAATATTAAAAATTAAAAATTAAATTTAAAATTAAAATTAAAATAAAAACTAAAACTAAAACTAAAACTAAAATTAAAATTAAAATTAAACTTAAAATTAAATTTAAAATTATAATTAAAATTAAAATTAAAATTAAAATTAAAATTAAAATTAAATTAAAATTAAAATTAAAATTAAAATTAAATTTAAAATTAAAATTAAAATTAAAATTAAAATTAAAATTAAAATTAAAATTAAAATTAAAATTAAAATTAAAATTAAAATTAAAATTAAAATTAAAATTAAAATTAAAATTAAAATTAAAATTAAAATTAAAATTAAAATTAAAATTAAAATTAAAATTAAAATTAAAATTAAAATTAAAATTAAAATTAAAATTAAAATTAAAATTAAAATTAAAATTAAAATTAAAATTAAAATTAAAATTAAAATTAAAATTAAAATTAAAATTAAAATTAAAATTAAAATTAAAATTAAAATTAAAATTAAAATTAAAATTAAAATTAAAATTAAAATTAAAATTAAAATTAAAATTAAAATTAAAATTAAAATTAAAATTAAAATTAAAATTAAAATTAAAATTAAAATTAAAATTAAAATTAAAATTAAAATTAAAATTAAAATTAAAATTAAAATTAAAATTAAAATTAAAATTAAAATTAAAATTAAAATTAAAATTAAAATTAAAATTAAAATTAAAATTAAAATTAAAATTAAAATTAAAATTAAAATTAAAATTAAAATTAAAATTAAAATTAAAATTAAAATTAAAATTAAAATTAAAATTAAAATTAAAATTAAAATTAAAATTAAAATTAAAATTAAAATTAAAATTAAAATTAAAATTAAAATTAAAATTAAAATTAAAATTAAAATTAAAATTAAAATTAAAATTAAAATTAAAATTAAAATTAAAATTAAAATTAAAATTAAAATTAAAATTAAAATTAAAATTAAAATTAAAATTAAAATTAAAATTAAAATTAAAATTAAAATTAAAATTAAAATTAAAATTAAAATTAAAATTAAAATTAAAATTAAAATTAAAATTAAAATTAAAATTAAAATTAAAATTAAAATTAAAATTAAAATTAAAATTAAAATTAAAATTAAAATTAAAATTAAAATTAAAATTAAAATTAAAATTAAAATTAAAATTAAAATTAAAATTAAAATTAAAATTAAAATTAAAATTAAAATTAAAATTAAAATTAAAATTAAAATTAAAATTAAAATTAAAATTAAAATTAAAATTAAAATTAAAATTAAAATTAAAATTAAAATTAAAATTAAAATTAAAATTAAAATTAAAATTAAAATTAAAATTAAAATTAAAATTAAAATTAAAATTAAAATTAAAATTAAAATTAAAATTAAAATTAAAATTAAAATTAAAATTAAAATTAAAATTAAAATTAAAATTAAAATTAAAATTAAAATTAAAATTAAAATTAAAATTAAAATTAAAATTAAAATTAAAATTAAAATTAAAATTAAAATTAAAATTAAAATTAAAATTAAAATTAAAATTAAAATTAAAATTAAAATTAAAATTAAAATTAAAATTAAAATTAAAATTAAAATTAAAATTAAAATTAAAATTAAAATTAAAATTAAAATTAAAATTAAAATTAAAATTAAAATTAAAATTAAAATTAAAATTAAAATTAAAATTAAAATTAAAATTAAAATTAAAATTAAAATTAAAATTAAAATTAAAATTAAAATTAAAATTAAAATTAAAATTAAAATTAAAATTAAAATTAAAATTAAAATTAAAATTAAAATTAAAATTAAAATTAAAATTAAAATTAAAATTAAAATTAAAATTAAAATTAAAATTAAAATTAAAATTAAAATTAAAATTAAAATTAAAATTAAAATTAAAATTAAAATTAAAATTAAAATTAAAATTAAAATTAAAATTAAAATTAAAATTAAAATTAAAATTAAAATTAAAATTAAAATTAAAATTAAAATTAAAATTAAAATTAAAATTAAAATTAAAATTAAAATTAAAATTAAAATTAAAATTAAAATTAAAATTAAAATTAAAATTAAAATTAAAATTAAAATTAAAATTAAAATTAAAATTAAAATTAAAATTAAAATTAAAATTAAAATTAAAATTAAAATTAAAATTAAAATTAAAATTAAAATTAAAATTAAAATTAAAATTAAAATTAAAATTAAAATTAAAATTAAAATTAAAATTAAAATTAAAATTAAAATTAAAATTAAAATTAAAATTAAAATTAAAATTAAAATTAAAATTAAAATTAAAATTAAAATTAAAATTAAAATTAAAATTAAAATTAAAATTAAAATTAAAATTAAAATTAAAATTAAAATTAAAATTAAAATTAAAATTAAAATTAAAATTAAAATTAAAATTAAAATTAAAATTAAAATTAAAATTAAAATTAAAATTAAAATTAAAATTAAAATTAAAATTAAAATTAAAATTAAAATTAAAATTAAAATTAAAATTAAAATTAAAATTAAAATTAAAATTAAAATTAAAATTAAAATTAAAATTAAAATTAAAATTAAAATTAAAATTAAAATTAAAATTAAAATTAAAATTAAAATTAAAATTAAAATTAAAATTAAAATTAAAATTAAAATTAAAATTAAAATTAAAATTAAAATTAAAATTAAAATTAAAATTAAAATTAAAATTAAAATTAAAATTAAAATTAAAATTAAAATTAAAATTAAAATTAAAATTAAAATTAAAATTAAAATTAAAATTAAAATTAAAATTAAAATTAAAATTAAAATTAAAATTAAAATTAAAATTAAAATTAAAATTAAAATTAAAATTAAAATTAAAATTAAAATTAAAATTAAAATTAAAATTAAAATTAAAATTAAAATTAAAATTAAAATTAAAATTAAAATTAAAATTAAAATTAAAATTAAAATTAAAATTAAAATTAAAATTAAAATTAAAATTAAAATTAAAATTAAAATTAAAATTAAAATTAAAATTAAAATTAAAATTAAAATTAAAATTAAAATTAAAATTAAAATTAAAATTAAAATTAAAATTAAAATTAAAATTAAAATTAAAATTAAAATTAAAATTAAAATTAAAATTAAAATTAAAATTAAAATTAAAATTAAAATTAAAATTAAAATTAAAATTAAAATTAAAATTAAAATTAAAATTAAAATTAAAATTAAAATTAAAATTAAAATTAAAATTAAAATTAAAATTAAAATTAAAATTAAAATTAAAATTAAAATTAAAATTAAAATTAAAATTAAAATTAAAATTAAAATTAAAATTAAAATTAAAATTAAAATTAAAATTAAAATTAAAATTAAAATTAAAATTAAAATTAAAATTAAAATTAAAATTAAAATTAAAATTAAAATTAAAATTAAAATTAAAATTAAAATTAAAATTAAAATTAAAATTAAAATTAAAATTAAAATTAAAATTAAAATTAAAATTAAAATTAAAATTAAAATTAAAATTAAAATTAAAATTAAAATTAAAATTAAAATTAAAATTAAAATTAAAATTAAAATTAAAATTAAAATTAAAATTAAAATTAAAATTAAAATTAAAATTAAAATTAAAATTAAAATTAAAATTAAAATTAAAATTAAAATTAAAATTAAAATTAAAATTAAAATTAAAATTAAAATTAAAATTAAAATTAAAATTAAAATTAAAATTAAAATTAAAATTAAAATTAAAATTAAAATTAAAATTAAAATTAAAATTAAAATTAAAATTAAAATTAAAATTAAAATTAAAATTAAAATTAAAATTAAAATTAAATTAAAATTAAAATTAAAATTAAAATTAAAATTAAAATTAAAATTAAAATTAAAATTAAAATTAAAATTAAAATTAAAATTAAAATTAAAATTAAAATTAAAATTAAAATTAAAATTAAAATTAAAATTAAAATTAAAATTAAAATTAAAATTA
>OY821519.1:162596620-162604164 GCA_963682025.1 Cordilura impudica
ATTAAAATTAAAATTAAAATTAAAATTAAAATTAAAATTAAAATTAAAATTAAAATTAAAATTAAAATTAAAATTAAATTAAAATTAAAATTAAAATTAAAATTAAAATTAAAATTAAAATTAAAATTAAATTAAAATTAAAATTAAAATTAAATTAAAATTAAAATTAAAATAAAATTAAAATTAAAATTAAAATTAAAATTAAAATTAAAATTAAAATTAAAATTAAAATTAAAATTAAATTAAAATTAAAATTAAAATTAAAATTAAAATTAAAATTAAAATTAAAATTAAAATTAAAATTAAAATTAAAATTAAAATTAAAATTAAAATTAAAATTAAAATTAAAATTAAAATAAAATTAAAATTAAAATTAAAATTAAAATTAAAATTAAAATTAAAATTAAAATTAAACTTAAAATTAAAATTAAAATTAAAATTAAAATTAAAATTAAAATTAAAATTAAAATTAAAATTAAAATTAAAATTAAAATTAAAATTAAATTAAAATTAAAATTAAAATTAAAATTAAAATTAAAATTAAAATTAAAAATTAAAATTAAAATTAAAATTAAAATTAAAATTAAAATTAAAATTAAAATTAAAATTAAAATTAAAATTAAAATTAAAATTAAAATTAAAATTAAAATTAAAATTAAATTAAAATTAAAATTAAAATTAAAATTAAAATTAAAATTAAAATTAAAATTAAAATTAAAATTAAAATTAAAATTAAAATTAAAATTAAAATTAAAATTAAAATTAAAATTAAAATTAAAATTAAAATTAAAATTAAAATTAAAATTAAAATTAAAATTAAAATTAAAATTAAAATTAAAATTAAAAATTAAAATTAAAATTAAAATTAAAATTAAAATTAAAATTAAAATTAAAATTAAAATTAAAATTAAAATTAAATTAAAATTAAAATTAAAATTAAAATTAAAATTAAAATTAAAATTAAAATTAAAATTAAAATTAAAATTAAAATTAAAATTAAAATTAAAATTAAAATTAAAATTAAAATTAAAATTAAAATTAAAATTAAAATTAAAATTAAAATTTAAAATTAAAATTAAAATTAAAATTAAAATTAAAATTAAAATTAAAATTAAAATTAAAATTAAAATTAAAATTAAAATTAAAAATTAAAATTAAAATTAAAATTAAAATTAAAATTAAAATTAAAATTAAAATTAAAATTAAAATTAAAATTAAAATTAAAATAAAATTAAAATTAAAATTAAAATTAAATTAAAATTAAAATTAAAATTAAAATTAAAATTAAAATTAAAATTAAAATTAAAATTAAAATTAAAATTAAAATTAAAATTAAAATTAAAATTAAAATTAAAATTAAAATTAAAATTAAAATTAAAATTAAAATTAAAATTAAAATTAAAATTAAAATTAAAATTAAAATTAAAATTAAAATTAAAATTAAAATTAAAATTAAAATTAAAATTAAAATTAAAATTAAAATTAAAATTAAAATTAAAATTAAAATTAAAATTAAAATTAAATTAAAATTAAAATTAAAATTAAAATTAAAATTAAAATTAAAATTAAAATTAAAATTAAAATTAAAATTAAAATTAAAATTAAAATTAAAATTAAAATTAAAATTAAAAATTAAAATTAAAATAAAATTAAAATTAAAATTAAAATTAAAATTAAAATTAAAATTAAAATTAAAATTAAATTAAAATTAAAATTAAAATTAAAATTAAAATTAAAATTAAAATTAAAATTAAAATTAAAATTAAAATTAAAATTAAAATTAAAATTAAAATTAAAATTAAAATTAAAATTAAAATTAAAATTAAAATTAAAATTAAAATTAAAATTAAAATTAAAATTAAAATTAAAATTAAAATTAAAATTAAAATTAAAATTAAAATTAAAATTAAAATTAAAATTAAAATTAAAATTAAAATTAAAATTAAAATTAAAATTAAAATTAAAATTAAAATTAAAATTAAAATTAAAATTAAAATTAAAATTAAAATTAAAATTAAAATTAAAATTAAAATTAAAATTAAAATTAAAATTAAAATTAAAATTAAAATTAAAATTAAAATTAAAATTAAAATTAAAATTAAAATTAAAATTAAAATTAAAATTAAAATTAAAATTAAAATTAAAATTAAAATTAAAATTAAAATTAAAATTAAAATTAAAATTAAAATTAAAATTAAAATTAAAATTAAAATTAAAATTAAAATTAAAATTAAAATTAAAATTAAAATTAAAATTAAAATTAAAATTAAAATTAAAATTAAAATTAAAATTAAAATTAAAATTAAAATTAAAATTAAAATTAAAATTAAAATTAAAATTAAAATTAAAATTAAAATTAAAATTAAAATTAAAATTAAAATTAAAATTAAAATTAAAATTAAAAATTAAAATTAAAATTAAAATTAAAATTAAAATTAAAATTAAAATTAAAATTAAAATTAAAATTAAAATTAAAATTAAAATTAAAATTAAAATTAAAATTAAAATTAAAATTAAAATTAAAATTAAAATTAAAATTAAAATTAAAATTAAAATTAAAATTAAAATTAAAATTAAAATTAAAATTAAAATTAAAATTAAAATTAAAATTAAAATTAAAATTAAAATTAAAATTAAAATTAAAATTAAAATTAAAAATTAAAATTAAAATTAAAATTAAAATTAAAATTAAAATTAAAATTAAAATTAAAATTAAAATTAAAATTAAAATTAAAATTAAAATTAAAATTTAAAATTAAAATTAAAATTAAAATTAAAATTAAAATTAAAATTAAAATTAAAATTAAAATTAAAATTAAAATTAAAATTAAAATTAAAATTAAAATTAAAATTAAAATTAAAATTAAAATTAAAATTAAAATTAAAATTAAAATTAAAATTAAAATTAAAATTAAAATTAAAATTAAAATTAAAATTAAAATTAAAATTAAAATTAAAATTAAAATTAAAATTAAAATTAAAATTAAAATTAAAATTAAAATTAAAATTAAAATTAAAATTAAAATTAAAATTAAAATTAAAATTAAAATTAAAATTAAAATTAAAATTAAAATTAAAATTAAAATTAAAATTAAAATTAAAATTAAAATTAAAATTAAAATTAAAATTAAAATTAAAATTAAAATTAAAATTAAAATTAAAATTAAAATTAAAATTAAAATTAAAATTAAAATTAAAATTAAAATTAAAATTAAAATTAAAATTAAAATTAAAATTAAAATTAAAATTAAAATTAAAATTAAAATTAAAATTAAAATTAAAATTAAAATTAAAATTAAAATTAAAATTAAAATTAAAATTAAAATTAAAATTAAAATTAAAATTAAAATTAAAATTAAAATTAAAATTAAAATTAAAATTAAAATTAAAATTAAAATTAAAATTAAAATTAAAATTAAAATTAAAATTAAAATTAAAATTAAAATTAAAATTAAAATTAAATTAAAATTAAAATTAAAATTAAAATTAAAATTAAAATTAAAATAAAATTAAAATTAAAATTAAAATTAAAATTAAAATTAAAATTAAAATTAAAATTAAAATTAAAATTAAAATTAAAATTAAAATTAAAAATAAAATTAAAATTAAAATTAAAATTAAAATTAAAATTAAAATTAAAATTAAAATTAAAATTAAAATTAAAATTAAAATTAAAATTAAAATTAAAATTAAAATTAAAATTAAAATTAAAATTAAAATTAAAATTAAAATTAAAATTAAAATTAAAATTAAAATTAAAATTAAAATTAAAATTAAAATTAAAATTAAAATTAAAATTAAAATTAAAATTAAAATTAAAATTAAAATTAAAATTAAAATTAAAATTAAAATTAAAATTAAAATTAAAATTAAAATTAAAATTAAAATTAAAATTAAAATTAAAATTAAAATTAAAATTAAAATTAAAATTAAAATTAAAATTAAAATTAAAATTAAAATTAAAATTAAAATTAAAATTAAAATTAAAATTAAAATTAAAATTAAAATTAAAATTAAAATTAAAATTAAAATTAAAATTAAAATTAAAATTAAAATTAAAATTAAAATTAAAATTAAAATTAAAATTAAAATTAAAATTAAAATTAAAATTAAAATTAAAATTAAAATTAAAATTAAAATTAAAATTAAAATTAAAATTAAAATTAAAATTAAAATTAAAATTAAAATTAAAATTAAAATTAAAATTAAAATTAAAATTAAAATTAAAATTAAAATTAAAATTAAAATTAAAATTAAAATTAAAATTAAAATTAAAATTAAAATTAAAATTAAAATTAAAATTAAAATTAAAATTAAAATTAAAATTAAAATTAAAATTAAAATTAAAATTAAAATTAAAATTAAAATTAAAATTAAAATTAAAATTAAAATTAAAATTAAAATTAAAATTAAAATTAAAATTAAAATTAAAATTAAAATTAAAATTAAAATTAAAATTAAAATTAAAATTAAAATTAAAATTAAAATTAAAATTAAAATTAAAATTAAAATTAAAATTAAAATTAAAATTAAAATTAAAATTAAAATTAAAATTAAAATTAAAATTAAAATTAAAATTAAAATTAAAATTAAAATTAAAATTAAAATTAAAATTAAAATTAAAATTAAAATTAAAATTAAAATTAAAATTAAAATTAAAATTAAAATTAAAATTAAAATTAAAATTAAAATTAAAATTAAAATTAAAATTAAAATTAAAATTAAAATTAAAATTAAAATTAAAATTAAATTAAAATTAAAATTAAAATTAAAATTAAAATTAAAATTAAAATTAAAATTAAAATTAAAATTAAAATTAAAATTAAAATTAAAATTAAAATTAAAATTAAAATTAAAATTAAAATTAAAATTAAAATTAAAATTAAAATTAAAATTAAAATTAAAATTAAAATTAAAATTAAAATTAAAATTAAAATTAAAATTAAAATTAAAATTAAAATTAAAATTAAAATTAAAATTAAAATTAAAATTAAAATTAAAATTAAAATTAAAATTAAAATTAAAATTAAAATTAAAATTAAAATTAAAATTAAAATTAAAATTAAAATTAAAATTAAAATTAAAATTAAAATTAAAATTAAAATTAAAATTAAAATTAAAATTAAAATTAAAATTAAAATTAAAATTAAAATTAAAATTAAAATTAAAATTAAAATTAAAATTAAAATTAAATTAAAATTAAAATTAAAATTAAAATTAAAATTAAAATTAAAATTAAAATTAAAATTAAAATTAAAATTAAAATTAAAATTAAAATTAAAATTAAAATTAAAATTAAAATTAAAATTAAAATTAAAATTAAAATTAAAATTAAAATTAAAATTAAAATTAAAATTAAAATTAAAATTAAAATTAAAATTAAAATTAAAATTAAAATTAAAATTAAAATTAAAATTAAAATTAAAATTAAAATTAAAATTAAAATTAAAATTAAAATTAAAATTAAAATTAAAATTAAAATTAAAATTAAAATTAAAATTAAAATTAAAATTAAAATTAAAATTAAAATTAAAATTAAAATTAAAATTAAAATTAAAATTAAAATTAAAATTAAAATTAAAATTAAAATTAAAATTAAAATTAAAATTAAAATTAAAATTAAAATTAAAATTAAAATTAAAATTAAAATTAAAATTAAAATTAAAATTAAAATAAAATTAAAATTAAAATTAAAATTAAAATTAAAATTAAAATTAAAATTAAAATTAAAATTAAAATTAAAATTAAAATTAAAACTTAAAATTAAAATTAAAATTAAAATTAAAATTAAAATTAAAATTAAAATTAAAATTAAAATTAAAATTAAAATTAAAATTAAAATTAAAATTAAAATTAAAATTAAAATTAAAATTAAAATTAAAATTAAAATTAAAATTAAAATTAAAATTAAAATTAAAATTAAAATTAAAATTAAAATTAAAATTAAAATTAAAATTAAAATTAAAATTAAAATTAAAATTAAAATTAAAATTAAAATTAAAATTAAAATTAAAATTAAAATTAAAATTAAAATTAAAATTAAAATTAAAATTAAAATTAAAATTAAAATTAAAATTAAAATTAAAATTAAAATTAAAATTAAAATTAAAATTAAAATTAAAATTAAAATTAAAATTAAAATTAAAATTAAAATTAAAATTAAAATTAAAATTAAAATTAAAATTAAAAATAAAATTAAAATTAAAATTAAAATTAAAATTAAAATTAAAATTAAAATTAAAATTAAAATTAAAATTAAAATTAAAATTAAAATTAAAATTAAAATTAAAATTAAAATTAAAATTAAAATTAAAATTAAAATTAAAATTAAAATTAAAATTAAAATTAAAATTAAAATTAAAATTAAAATTAAAATTAAAATTAAAATTAAAATTAAAATTAAAATTAAAATTAAAATTAAAATTAAAATTAAAATTAAAATTAAAATTAAAATTAAAATTAAAATTAAAATTAAAATTAAAATTAAAATTAAAATTAAAATTAAAATTAAAATTAAAATTAAAATTAAAATTAAAATTAAAAATTAAAATTAAAAATTAAAATTAAAATTAAAATTAAAATTAAAATTAAAATTAAAATTAAAATTAAAATTAAAATTAAAATTAAAATTAAAATTAAAATTAAAATTAATAAAATTAAAATTAAAATTAAAATTAAAATTAAAATTAAAATTAAAATTAAAATTAAAATTAAAATTAAAATTAAAATTAAAATTAAAATTAAAATTAAAATTAAAATTAAAATTAAAATTAAAATTAAAATTAAAATTAAAATTAAAATTAAAATTAAAATTAAAATTAAAATTAAAATTAAAATTAAAATTAAAATTAAAATTAAAATTAAAATTAAAATTAAAATTAAAATTAAAATTAAAATTAAAATTAAAATTAAAATTAAAATTAAAATTAAAATTAAAATTAAAATTAAAATTAAAATTAAAATTAAAATTAAAATTAAAATTAAAATTAAAATTAAAATTAAAATTAAAATTAAAATTAAAATTAAAATTAAAATTAAAATTAAAATTAAAATTAAATTAAAATTAAAATTAAAATTAAAAATTAAAATTAAAATTAAAATTAAAATTAAAATTAAAATAAATTAAAATTAAAATTAAAATTAAAATTAAAATTAAAATTAAAATTAAAATTAAAATTAAAATTAAAATTAAAATTAAAATTAAAATTAAAATTAAAATTAAAATTAAAATTAAAATTAAAATTAAAATTAAAATTAAAATTAAAATTAAAATTAAAATTAAAATTAAATTAAAATTAAAATTAAAATTAAAATTAAAATTAAATTAAAATTAAAATTAAAATTAAAATTAAAATTAAAATTAAAATTAAAATTAAAATTAAAATTAAAATTAAAATTAAAATTAAAATTAAAATTAAAATTAAAATTAAAATTAAAATTAAAATTAAAATTAAAATTAAAATTAAAATTAAAATTAAAATTAAAATTAAAATTAAAATTAAAATTAAAATTAAAATTTAAATTATAATTAAAATTAAAATTAA
>OY821519.1:162606864-162782265 GCA_963682025.1 Cordilura impudica
ATAATAATAATAATATAATAATAAATAATAATAATAATAATAATAATAATAATAATAATAATAATAATAATAATAATAATAATAATAATAATAATAATAATAATAATAATAATAATAATAATAATAATAATAATAATAATAATAATAATAATAATAATAATAATAATAATAATAATAATAATAATAATAATAATAATAATAATAATAATAATAATAATAATAATAATAATAATAATAATATAATAATAATAATAATAATAATAATAATAATATAATAATAATAATAATAATAATAATAATAATAATAATAATAATAATAATAATAATAATAATATAATAATAATAATAATAATAATATAATAATAATAATAATAATAATAATAATAATAATAATAATAATAATAATAATAATAATAATAATAATAATAATAATAATAATAATAATAATAATAATAATAATAATAATAATAATAATAATAATAATAATAATAATAATAATAATAATAATAATAATAATAATAATAATAATAATAATAATAATAATAATAATAATAATAATAATAATAATAATAATAATAATAATAATAATAATAATAATAATAATAATAATAATAATAATAATAATAATAATAATAATAATAATAATAATAATAATAATAATAATAATAATAATAATAATAATAATAATAATAATAATAATAATAATAATAATAATAATAATAATAATAATAATAATAATAATAATAATAATAATAATAATAATAATAATAATAATAATAATAATAATAATAATAATAATAATAATAATAATAATAATAATAATAATAATAATAATAATAATAATATAATAATAATAATAATAATAATAATAATAATAATAATAATAATAATAATAATAATAATAATAATAATAATAATAATAATAATAATAATAATAATAATAATAATAATAATAATAATAATAATAATAATAATAATAATAATAATAATAATAATAATAATAATAATAATAATAATAATAATAATAATAATAATAATAATAATAATAATAATAATAATAATAATAATAATAATAATAATAATAATAATAATAATAATAATAATAATAATAATAATAATAATAATAATAATAATAATAATAATAATAATAATAATAATAATAATAATAATAATAATAATAATAATAATAATAATAATAATAATAATAATAATAATATAATAATAATAATAATAATAATAATAATAATAATAATAATAATAATAATAATAATAATAATAATAATAATAATAATAATAATAATAATAATAATAATAATAATAATAATAATAATAATAATAATAATAATAATAATAATAATAATAATAATAATAAATAATAATAATAATAATAATAATAATAATAATAATAATAATAATAATAATAATAATAATAATAATAATAATAATAATAATAATAATAATAATAATAATAATAATAATAATAATAATAATAATAATAATAATAATAATAATAATAATAATAATAATAATAATAATAATAATAATAATAATAATAATAATAATAATAATAATAATAATAATAATAATAATAATAATAATAATAATAATAATAATAATAATAATAATAATAATAATAATAATAATAATAATAATAATAATAATAATAATAATAATAATAATAATAATAATAATAATAATAATAATAATAATAATAATAATAATAATAATAATAATAATAATAATAATAATAATAATAATAATAATAATAATAATAATAATAATAATAATAATAATAATAATAATAATAATAATAATAATAATAATAATAATAATAATAATAATAATAATAATAATAATAATAATAATAATAATAATAATAATAATAATAATAATAATAATAATAATAATAATAATAATAATAATAATAATAATAATAATAATAATAATAATAATAATAATAATAATAATAATAATAATAATAATAATAATAATAATAATAATAATAATAATAATAATAATAATAATAATAATAATAATAATAATAATAATAATAATAATAATAATAATAATAATAATAATAATAATAATAATAATAATAATAATAATAATAATAATAATAATAATAATAATAATAATAATAATAATAATAATAATAATAATAATAATAATAATAATAATAATAATAATAATAATAATAATAATAATAATAATAATAATAATAATAATAATAATAATAATAATAATAATAATAATAATAATAATAATAATAATAATAATAATAATAATAATAATAATAATAATAATAATAATAATAATAATAATAATAATAATAATAATAATAATAATAATAATAATAATAATAATAATAATAATAATAATAATAATAATAATAATAATAATAATAATAATAATAATAATAATAATAATAATAATAATAATAATAATAATAATAATAATAATAATAATAATAATAATAATAATAATAATAATAATAATAATAATAATAATAATAATAATAATAATAATAATAATAATAATAATAATAATAATAATAATAATAATAATAATAATAATAATAATAATAATAATAATAATAATAATAATAATAATAATAATAATAATAATAATAATAATAATAATAATAATAATAATAATAATAATAATAATAATAATAATAATAATAATAATAATAATAATAATAATAATAATAATAATAATAATAATAATAATAATAATAATAATAATAATAATAATAATAATAATAATAATAATAATAATAATAATAATAATAATAATAATAATAATAATAATAATAATAATAATAATAATAATAATAATAATAATAATAATAATAATAATAATAATAATAATAATAATAATAATAATAATAATAATAATAATAATAATAATAATAATAATAATAATAATAATAATAATAATAATAATAATAATAATAATAATAATAATAATAATAATAATAATAATAATAATAATAATAATAATAATAATAATAATAATAATAATAATAATAATAATAATAATAATAATAATAATAATAATAATAATAATAATAATAATAATAATAATAATAATAATAATAATAATAATAATAATAATAATAATAATAATAATAATAATAATAATAATAATAATAATAATAATAATAATAATAATAATAATAATAATAATAATAATAATAATAATAATAATAATAATAATAATAATAATAATAATAATAATAATAATAATAATAATAATAATAATAATAATAATAATAATAATAATAATAATAATAATAATAATAATAATAATAATAATAATAATAATAATAATAATAATAATAATAATAATAATAATAATAATAATAATAATAATAATAATAATAATAATAATAATAATAATAATAATAATAATAATAATAATAATAATAATAATAATAATAATAATAATAATAATAATAATAATAATAATAATAATAATAATAATAATAATAATAATAATAATAATAATAATAATAATAATAATAATAATAATAATAATAATAATAATAATAATAATAATAATAATAATAATAATAATAATAATAATAATAATAATAATAATAATAATAATAATAATAATAATAATAATAATAATAATAATAATAATAATAATAATAATAATAATAATAATAATAATAATAATAATAATAATAATAATAATAATAATAATAATAATAATAATAATAATAATAATAATAATAATAATAATAATAATAATAATAATAATAATAATAATAATAATAATAATAATAATAATAATAATAATAATAATAATAATAATAATAATAATAATAATAATAATAATAATAATAATAATAATAATAATAATAATAATAATAATAATAATAATAATAATAATAATAATAATAATAATAATAATAATAATAATAATAATAATAATAATAATAATAATAATAATAATAATAATAATAATAATAATAATAATAATAATAATAATAATAATAATAATAATAATAATAATAATAATAATAATAATAATAATAATAATAATAATAATAATAATAATAATAATAATAATAATAATAATAATAATAATAATAATAATAATAATAATAATAATAATAATAATAATAATAATAATAATAATAATAATAATAATAATAATAATAATAATAATAATAATAATAATAATAATAATAATAATAATAATAATAATAATAATAATAATAATAATAATAATAATAATAATAATAATAATAATAATAATAATAATAATAATAATAATAATAATAATAATAATAATAATAATAATAATAATAATAATAATAATAATAATAATAATAATAATAATAATAATAATAATAATAATAATAATAATAATAATAATAATAATAATAATAATAATAATAATAATAATAATAATAATAATAATAATAATAATAATAATAATAATAATAATAATAATAATAATAATAATAATAATAATAATAATAATAATAATAATAATAATAATAATAATAATAATAATAATAATAATAATAATAATAATAATAATAATAATAATAATAATAATAATAATAATAATAATAATAATAATAATAATAATAATAATAATAATAATAATAATAATAATAATAATAATAATAATAATAATAATAATAATAATAATAATAATAATAATAATAATAATAATAATAATAATAATAATAATAATAATAATAATAATAATAATAATAATAATAATAATAATAATAATAATAATAATAATAATAATAATAATAATAATAATAATAATAATAATAATAATAATAATAATAATAATAATAATAATAATAATAATAATAATAATAATAATAATAATAATAATAATAATAATAATAATAATAATAATAATAATAATAATAATAATAATAATAATAATAATAATAATAATAATAATAATAATAATAATAATAATAATAATAATAATAATAATAATAATAATAATAATAATAATAATAATAATAATAATAATAATAATAATAATAATAATAATAATAATAATAATAATAATAATAATAATAATAATAATAATAATAATAATAATAATAATAATAATAATAATAATAATAATAATAATAATAATAATAATAATAATAATAATAATAATAATAATAATAATAATAATAATAATAATAATAATAATAATAATAATAATAATAATAATAATAATAATAATAATAATAATAATAATAATAATAATAATAATAATAATAATAATAATAATAATAATAATAATAATAATAATAATAATAATAATAATAATAATAATAATAATAATAATAATAATAATAATAATAATAATAATAATAATAATAATAATAATAATAATAATAATAATAATAATAATAATAATAATAATAATAATAATAATAATAATAATAATAATAATAATAATAATAATAATAATAATAATAATAATAATAATAATAATAATAATAATAATAATAATAATAATAATAATAATAATAATAATAATAATAATAATAATAATAATAATAATAATAATAATAATAATAATAATAATAATAATAATAATAATAATAATAATAATAATAATAATAATAATAATAATAATAATAATAATAATAATAATAATAATAATAATAATAATAATAATAATAATAATAATAATAATAATAATAATAATAATAATAATAATAATAATAATAATAATAATAATAATAATAATAATAATAATAATAATAATAATAATAATAATAATAATAATAATAATAATAATAATAATAATAATAATAATAATAATAATAATAATAATAATAATAATAATAATAATAATAATAATAATAATAATAATAATAATAATAATAATAATAATAATAATAATAATAATAATAATAATAATAATAATAATAATAATAATAATAATAATAATAATAATAATAATAATAATAATAATAATAATAATAATAATAATAATAATAATAATAATAATAATAATAATAATAATAATAATAATAATAATAATAATAATAATAATAATAATAATAATAATAATAATAATAATAATAATAATAATAATAATAATAATAATAATAATAATAATAATAATAATAATAATAATAATAATAATAATAATAATAATAATAATAATAATAATAATAATAATAATAATAATAATAATAATAATAATAATAATAATAATAATAATAATAATAATAATAATAATAATAATAATAATAATAATAATAATAATAATAATAATAATAATAATAATAATAATAATAATAATAATAATAATAATAATAATAATAATAATAATAATAATAATAATAATAATAATAATAATAATAATAATAATAATAATAATAATAATAATAATAATAATAATAATAATAATAATAATAATAATAATAATAATAATAATAATAATAATAATAATAATAATAATAATAATAATAATAATAATAATAATAATAATAATAATAATAATAATAATAATAATAATAATAATAATAATAATAATAATAATAATAATAATAATAATAATAATAATAATAATAATAATAATAATAATAATAATAATAATAATAATAATAATAATAATAATAATAATAATAATAATAATAATAATAATAATAATAATAATAATAATAATAATAATAATAATAATAATAATAATAATAATAATAATAATAATAATAATAATAATAATAATAATAATAATAATAATAATAATAATAATAATAATAATAATAATAATAATAATAATAATAATAATAATAATAATAATAATAATAATAATAATAATAATAATAATAATAATAATAATAATAATAATAATAATAATAATAATAATAATAATAATAATAATAATAATAATAATAATAATAATAATAATAATAATAATAATAATAATAATAATAATAATAATAATAATAATAATAATAATAATAATAATAATAATAATAATAATAATAATAATAATAATAATAATAATAATAATAATAATAATAATAATAATAATAATAATAATAATAATAATAATAATAATAATAATAATAATAATAATAATAATAATAATAATAATAATAATAATAATAATAATAATAATAATAATAATAATAATAATAATAATAATAATAATAATAATAATAATAATAATAATAATAATAATAATAATAATAATAATAATAATAATAATAATAATAATAATAATAATAATAATAATAATAATAATAATAATAATAATAATAATAATAATAATAATAATAATAATAATAATAATAATAATAATAATAATAATAATAATAATAATAATAATAATAATAATAATAATAATAATAATAATAATAATAATAATAATAATAATAATAATAATAATAATAATAATAATAATAATAATAATAATAATAATAATAATAATAATAATAATAATAATAATAATAATAATAATAATAATAATAATAATAATAATAATAATAATAATAATAATAATAATAATAATAATAATAATAATAATAATAATAATAATAATAATAATAATAATAATAATAATAATAATAATAATAATAATAATAATAATAATAATAATAATAATAATAATAATAATAATAATAATAATAATAATAATAATAATAATAATAATAATAATAATAATAATAATAATAATAATAATAATAATAATAATAATAATAATAATAATAATAATAATAATAATAATAATAATAATAATAATAATAATAATAATAATAATAATAATAATAATAATAATAATAATAATAATAATAATAATAATAATAATAATAATAATAATAATAATAATAATAATAATAATAATAATAATAATAATAATAATAATAATAATAATAATAATAATAATAATAATAATAATAATAATAATAATAATAATAATAATAATAATAATAATAATAATAATAATAATAATAATAATAATAATAATAATAATAATAATAATAATAATAATAATAATAATAATAATAATAATAATAATAATAATAATAATAATAATAATAATAATAATAATAATAATAATAATAATAATAATAATAATAATAATAATAATAATAATAATAATAATAATAATAATAATAATAATAATAATAATAATAATAATAATAATAATAATAATAATAATAATAATAATAATAATAATAATAATAATAATAATAATAATAATAATAATAATAATAATAATAATAATAATAATAATAATAATAATAATAATAATAATAATAATAATAATAATAATAATAATAATAATAATAATAATAATAATAATAATAATAATAATAATAATAATAATAATAATAATAATAATAATAATAATAATAATAATAATAATAATAATAATAATAATAATAATAATAATAATAATAATAATAATAATAATAATAATAATAATAATAATAATAATAATAATAATAATAATAATAATAATAATAATAATAATAATAATAATAATAATAATAATAATAATAATAATAATAATAATAATAATAATAATAATAATAATAATAATAATAATAATAATAATAATAATAATAATAATAATAATAATAATAATAATAATAATAATAATAATAATAATAATAATAATAATAATAATAATAATAATAATAATAATAATAATAATAATAATAATAATAATAATAATAATAATAATAATAATAATAATAATAATAATAATAATAATAATAATAATAATAATAATAATAATAATAATAATAATAATAATAATAATAATAATAATAATAATAATAATAATAATAATAATAATAATAATAATAATAATAATAATAATAATAATAATAATAATAATAATAATAATAATAATAATAATAACAATTAAAATATAACATAACAGAAACAATAATACCGCAAACAACCATAACTGAAATATAAATTCATTTAATTAATAACGATCGATTTTTCTCGAGCGTAATTATTAAATGTAGTATTGGAGTCGAATCACAGGAATGGTTATATGCATTAGTAGTATCTTGATCATCAGCATTGGTTCCGGATTCGTCCTTATCAGTTTGGTTATTTACAGCAGCCTTAACACCAACATTATCATCAGCAACAACATTATCATCAACACCAACATCATCTTCAGCATCAACATTATCATTATCATCAGCAACAACATTTCTCACCAACATCATCTTCAGCATCAACATTATCATCATCATCAGCAGCAGCAGAATCAACAATAGCGGCAGCAAAAGCAGCGGGCCAGTTCAGTGTCGCTGGTAAACGATTGGGAATCGTTTCCGTGGAAAGGGGGAGGAACGTTGAAAGTGACAAAAAATTCAATTCCCCGCAAGGGATGCCAGGAATGTTGTGAAACAGGGTTTCACATGTATAAGATTAGTATAAGATTAGATTATTGATAATAATAGTAATAATAATAACAATAATAGTATTATAATAATAATAATAATAATAATAATAATAATAACAATTAAAATATAACATAACAGAAACAATAATACCGCAAACAACCATAACTGAAATATAAATTCATTTAATTAATAACGATCGATTTTTCTCGAGCGTAATTATTAAATGTTTTATTTCAAGAAACATACATACAACCCAATTTAGCATGGTAACGTACATTGGCTCATTTGCTTATGTTTGAATTTTTTGTCACTTTCAATGTGGAGCAATACGATATTGTTCCGCATTGACAGGTGTTGTGCTGTTTATTTTTTTCGGTTACCATGCGTTGGTTTGTATTCTTTTTTTTAGAGTTTTTTTTTGTATCGCAATTTTCTGTTATTGCAATTTTTAGCAATAACATTGACTTAATTTTCTTTTCCGCGTATATTAAATGTTAACGTATGTCTTTTTGTTTTTCCCACGGTATTTGCGATATTAATATTTGTTTTCTTTTTGTTATTGGTTAGTTAACTATTTAAGTATGCCATGGCCATGAACTGCATTGCGTTATGGTCAATGTTTGTTTTTTTTTTATTTTATATTATTGCTGATATTTTATTTCCTTGTTTCTTTGTATGTTTGTTTATTTTTTTCAATTAATTTAATTTTCATAAGTTAATATTAAGATTTTTGTATAAATAAAGAAGAAACAGTGCATAACGGCAGCAGATGAAAACTAGAGGCCGCACTGTTTGGTACGGAATCTGGTTTTGTTTATTTTTTTATTTTTCCACAGCTACATTGACGCCGTTTGGGCGTCGATTGACAGCGCTTGCCAGCGCTAAAACAGAATAGGCAAAGCCGGGGTTTTTTTTTTGTTTGTTTTGTTTCAGAGTAGGAGGATAACATGTTTTATTCGCACTAGTTTTTTCCTGGTACCTACAAATGTACCATCTACACAACAAAAATGGAATGAAGTAGCTTTTAAATTTAATGAGGTGTGGAATTTTCCGAATTTTTTAGGAGCGGTTGACGGTAAACACGTCCAAATTTTAGCACCACCGAATTCAGGAAGCACATTTTATAACTATAAGGGTACGCATAGTATAGTGCTTATGGCTGTTGCTGATGCAGAATATAACTTTTTATATGTCGATGTAGACTGCAATGGCCGTGTGTCGGATGGAGGAACGTTCGGCAGCCATTCTTTTCAACGTGCTTAAGATAATAACGAACTCAATTTGCCAATACCAAAACCCTTGCCAGGTCGTCAAGCAAACGTACCATTTGTATTGGTAGCAGATGATGCTTTTCGCATGCAGAAGCATTTGCTGACACCATATCCCGGTAAAAGTTTATCTGCTGGGCAGAGAATATTTAACTACAGGTTATCAAAAGCTCGACGTATCGTAGAAAATGCATTTGGCATTATAGCAAAGCGCTTTCAAATATTTTCACGTCCTTCTAAGCTCAACGCAGAAAAAACGACCTCCACAACTTTAGCTTGCTGCGCTCTGCACAATTTTTTGTTAAAAAAAATTAATTACCTAACACCAGCGCTTACTGATCGTTATGATGATAACGGTGCGTTTATTCCTGGCATATGGAGAAATGATTTTCCACTGGCTGCTGTGAATGGAACAGAAAATATTCCAAGCTCTTATATAAGTAATGAAGCAAAGTTAATTCGTGAAGAATTTGAGAGATATTTTATGTCAGCAACTGGTGAATTGCCCTGGCAGTATAAATATATATAATTAATAAAATATTTGACAAATAAAAATTTTTAATTTCATACAAAAAATTCATTTTATTTATTACATCAATTCATGTTCAGTCCTTTTAAATACATAAATCTGTATTTTACATAAATATCGCATACATATGTAAGTATAATAAAAACAAAATTCACACTTCATTCATAACAAACAAAACAAAATCATAATAAAGCAAATCATAATAATTACAAAAAAGTAAAACAAAAACTTCAATATTTCAAAATTAAAAAAGAAGGGAACAAACATTATTTTATGGAGGTTTAATTCTCTTCATCTGCTTCCATAGTTGCTTCCATCGCGACTTTCACAGGTTGCAAGTACAATTTATTTGCAGTCTTTTTATCTTTCTTGGCAATTTCCCGTATTTGTGATGCCAAATACATACCTACTGCATGCCAATTGTCTTCTTCCGCCTCTAAGCACTTCATCGCTCGCTTTATTATTTAAGTTTTTTCTCTGGTAGCTGCATCAGGGTGAGAAAAATTTGCTGTCTCTGGATTGGAAGACTTTGAAGGAAGGGAAGAAATTTGCGACGAACTTTGCATGTCCAGATGATATCCTTCTACATCTAACGTAGACACAGTAGATGAACATTTTGAGGTGCTGTGGCGGTTATAGAACTGCATTGCAGACCAATGGGGCCAATGTAGTTGCATGGCTTCTGCTCCCTGACCAGACTTGCCTTTAAATTTCTTATTAACACTTTGGAATGCCGTTTTTATGTTACCCCATTTGGCTTTGCAGTCTTCCACCGTGTGTCCCGCACATTTTTTTCACTGCGCGCCATGCCAGCTCTCTTTTGCATCGGTCTTTGTATTCTGGGCAAGAATATTCCCAGATGCAAGTGTGTTCTCTACAGCCATAATTAAAGTGTTAATTGCACTGTAGGTCCAAGATGAAGTGACACTAGGCTTTTTCTTCCTTTTGGCCAAAGGTCTTTCTGGTAGCTGGTCCATTGATTAATCCTCCGCAATGACCACTGAATCCTCCAATACAGTATCCACATAATCCTCCAATCGTTCGACGAAGAAATCTTCACAAACTACAAGGGAATAATAATTAAAACATATACAACAATTAAAATTCATTGTACTTACGAATAAAAATGCTGTTCCACGGTCAGAAATAAAAAAACTCTATTAAAAGAATAAATATTGGCACGTATTGCCTTATTGAATTGCCGCTCTAGAACACAATAAATATTGGCGTATTTTTGACATTTATATTGGTGTATGGTTGCCTATCGTGCTTTCACATGATTGCCGCATCAGGGTTGCATTTGATTGGGACAAATAAGCACAATATTGTTGTGGATTGCCGTATAAGCCAATAAATTGTGAAATCACACGATTGGAGTATAAAATATACTAATAATTGGTGCATTGTGACAATCGTGTGATCTCACCTTTAGCATAATTATTCCTGAATGTAATTATAAGATTTATTTTTGTTGTGCAGGAAAGCAAATAAATAAATATTTAAATAAATAAAAAAATTTTAGTCTCTAAAGTAGGATTTAATGCCCAAAAGTGTTTTTATTGACATTTTAGAATTTTTTACGAAAACTTATAAGATGTTTTTAAAAACCAATTTTTGTAATAAAAACCAATACCTATATTAATTTTTCATTTAAATGCCAAATAAAATTAAAAAAAAAATAAAAAATTTAAAATCAATTGATTTTTTAATTACTTAACACTTGTTTAGATGAAAAACTGGAATACTTTGCTTTTTTAGATCAAAGATATATCAATCTTTCTGAAGCTTAACCAAGCAATTTGATCTCTAACTCGAATTATTCGTTTATTTGAACAAACATAATGCGAAAAATTTGGATACCCCAGATTTTATGCTTCATATACTCACCACTGGAGGTAAAGCTTGCTTCTGTCTATGCTCAGGTTGTCTACTTTTACTAGAAGAAACTCCTTTAGATGATTCTCGCACTGGGGGTTTAATATTTTGTTCAATCATATTACTAACATGATCACGTGGATAGTTGTATTCTTTATCGGGAGAAATTATTTCTTCTGGAATGGATTCGTCTTCACTAGAAGACTCTAAAAAGAGGATTTACAAATTGCTACCGTAATCATAACGAAATTGTCAAATAATACCTGTGTCGTCATTATTTCTTTCAGGACTTTTGTTCAGCACGGAACTTCTTTTAGATGGCATTGGCAAATTAGTTTTAGGTCTGGACTTTAACGCAGCAAGAGCTAGTTGTACAGCTTCCTGACGGACTTCTAAAAATATATAAAAGATACGAATGAATATTTTTCGCTTCAAAGTGCTTTATTTACTTGGTCAAAACCACAAGCTCATCGTCGAAATGAAAATCGTATTTTCCAGTCCAAACCACAGACTAGTGGATAATTACAGAATATTTACAATAATAAAAACGTGATTGAAGCCCTCAGAAGATCAATGAACTCTTCAACAATGACAACTAATCTACTTTCACTCCTTCAGAAAAGTATACAGTTATGCCTTGAATATCCACAACAACGTTTCCTCAATTGGGTTTCACGGAGCCCTAGGGCTTCGTGAAGTAAAACTAAGGGAACCACCAGTTAATTAAACAATATGAGAATATAAACTTATTTCAATATATTTATAGCGATTACATGCTTTTCTTAATAAAGGTTAGCGATTTCAATGCACAGTGTTCGACCGTGCTTATTTTTTGTACATTTGTCATACCTAAGTTTTTATTAACTATTATAGTTGAATGACATTTAAAAAATATATTGTGCATAGGATTGCCTTGGAAGATAATTTAGTTATATTATAATAAAAAATTTTGCAAGTATATACTTCCGCTATATTTTAATAAATAACTATGATATATATTAAAATTTTAGCCAAACAGCTTTGTATGTAAATTGCACATAATACGAATTGAAAATTTTATTATTCGTATTAATTACATTAGCCAACAAGGTTTTGGACTGAAGCAACCAAATATCTTTCCTAGGATAATTTGGTGGGCTGAATTCGAATCTGTAATTGGTTTTTCTATATCACGTCAGGTTTTCGAGATAAAAAAAAACGTGTTTATTCGTTTTTACATAAAAAATCGTTAGTTTATTAAAAATCAATGAATTTTTAAAAGTGAATGGCGTAATTTGCACGTCGCACAGTGGCGCCATTTGAGTTTTTTTGTTGCAAAAATCATATCTTTTGAACCGAATAACATAATTGAACAGTTTAAACAGCATATGATAGATAACTATTCAGCCTATGAAATGAGCGTTTGGAAAGGGTGCTACGCTTTGTAGTGGCCTACTTATGGGTTATCAAAGTTAAAATTTGTAGAAAAATCAATTTTATGGTAACTAAAAAAAATTATTTTTACAACAAATTAAAAAAAATTACATCTTTTTTAAATTTATTTTTTCAATTTTCTGTAAAATATTCATCACAATTCGTAAGAGAAGGTATATCTAAAAGACTAATCATTTCTAAACTATAATTATTTTCTAACTCTATTCGTGACTTCACATGCCGCAGGGAAGAAATAAGTGGATCGGAAGATGCTGCCAACATGTTGAAGAGGTCCTTATTTTGCCTAACCCTTGATGCTTTGAATGTGTTCTGCAATCTATATTTTTTATAAAATTTGTTAACAGACTCCTGTGCTTCTTCAGAAAGCTCTCCAATTGGCAAAGACTGGTACTCAATTATATCTTTGCCATGCGCCAATATTTTATGGACGGTCGGGGTCAACTTCTTCTGTGGATACATTTCTGCTAAAAGAGATGCAGTTTTCGATGCATATTCTCCATATTTTGTAGAATTGACATTTTCTTTGCAGTTTAAAACATTCAAGATCGTTCCCAATCTTTTCACGATTTGATTGTCAATTCCAGTGATTCTAGTTACTGCCTCATCATTTTCAAAAAATCTCCTAGAAGTGTTTCCATCGTTTGAGTTACCGTATCCGTGCTTGGGACAGTCTACTTTTAGTCCAACTTGTTTAAAAAAAGCATCCTGTATTTGCTTCTTTCTGATCTTTTCCTTATCCTTTATTGATGTATTTTCATAGAATTTTTCCTCCTCTTGTGGTAGGGTATACGCCAGTTTTAGCAAGAACTCCATACACCTTATCCTTGCGTGCAATGGTGACATTCCATATTCGTAATTCTCCTCGTTTGTAGAATCGTTTAAATTACCAAAGTTCTTCTGACTCTTTTTGCAAATCGGGCATGACAATGTTGAGGTTTTTCCTGTCAGTTCGTTTACATCTTTTCCGTCAACCATGGTCAGGTGGAACTCGTAATTGCATTCAATATATTTTCCTTCTCCAATTTGCAGCATTGTAACCTTAATCTTGCTTATTTGTTCTTCAATGTCCTTCACCGTGGTCCTTATGAGTTCTGCCGATTCCCTTGCAAACTGAAGCATTATTGGTCGGCAATAATGCACTGATGACGGACGTGGATTTTTCCAGTGAAGGGAAACATCAGATTTTAGCCGCAAAGGAACAACAGATGCTATAAACATATTTCCGTCTGATATTGTAGCGTCATCGGAAGATATCCTTTGCTTATAAACGCTTTGTCCGGATGATCCATCGCAGCCCCATTTGCTGATCAATGTCAGTTTCTCAGGAAGAATTTTCACCTCATTTTCAGGAAGACTCTCCAACAACCGTTTTGCTGTATGGCCCATGAGATCCTGCAGATTGGCTTTCACAGAGACTTCCTTAAACTCCGTATGCAGTGGTCGTGAATTTATTTTGGCTTGCGTAATATGCTTGTATCCTGGTAAAACGTCAGCCCCGTGTCGCATCAAGGATGCCCGTAGTATCTCATATTTTTCTTTGGAAAGTTGTATGTCCATAAACAAGGCCAAGGCTTCTTCGGAACCATACTTTTTAATGTGTGCGTTTGTGGGCGTGGGAATGCTTTCCTTAATCCTTTTTAGTCGCAGTGGGCTTGCATCAGCAACAGATTTTGTAATCTGCGACCTAACTCTTTCACTATCCTTTGTATATTTAATAGACAGCGCGTCCGATAAAAGCTTCGTGGTCAAGTCATTGGTGGCATCGGCAAGTTTCCTCTTGTGAAAATTGAACACTCCTCAATACTTTTTTTGGCCTTCCTTTTGCTCCTCTGGTTGATGTGGTGGGTTTATCTACTGCCAATATATCCAGGATGGTGTCTTCATTAAGCCAGTCCTCGTATTTGGAGTTGAAGTTCTGAATGGTTCGATTAGATTTCACCCATTTTGCCTTAATATTTGCATATCAGATAAAAATCATCAGATACAAATTATTTTTTATAATTTCGCTTCTCTCAATATTTCCGTATAAGCTATCAAGTTCTTCTAAAGCAGCTTCCGTGAAAAGCTTTGGTGTGGTTGTCCTTCTAAACAGTTCAAATAATTTTAAATTGTTTAACGCCATGGTTTCAGTACTTGTTGCGCCAACTTTCAGTCGTAGACTAATCCAGGCATTATGCTTATTTTGCAATATATAGGCTTATGCCTAAAAATTTACCTGTTTCCTGCATACATGTGGATTTAGGCTGAATTATGCAATTTTGATATTATGCTCGTGTCTAAATAAGATTTGTGCCTACCTGGAGGGACCATAAGTCATTATGCTTATTTTGCAATATATAGGCTTATGCTACCATGCCTAAAAATTTACCTGTTCCCTGCATACATATGGATTTAGGCTGAATTATGCAATTTTGATATTATGCTCGTGTCTAAATAAGATTTGTGCCTACCTGGAGGGACCATAAGTCAATATTGTTCTTGACCATTTGTACTCCAAAATAATTTTTAAGTGAGGTGCGTACCTGCGAATTTCAATGAGTAGTTTTTGTGCATCCTGTGTCTGTAACAGAATATTGGGAGTAGACTTTGGCAGAGGCTCACAGGTAGACAACCGACTTAAAATGCAATTTTCAAACTATTAGATCAAACTACTGTCAGTCAAAACATGTAAGGGATGCACGCCATACAATTTCTGCAACCATGTCTTTTTAACCTTTTTTTACCTATAGAAGTCACACGGGCACGTACGGGCAGATAAAACCTTTTGAATTATGTAAAGAAATAATCAAAGAACATGTTTTGCAAATATGGCAAATATAGAAAAATATAGATTTTTTTATTTTCCGTCAAGTTTGAAAAATAGTGAAAAACGGATAGTTTTTAAATAGTGATTTACCAGGAGAAACACAAAGCAAACAGTTAATTTTTTTTTATCATTATACATTTAATAAATACATCAATCAATACAAACAAAAAATAAGGCGATTCGTTACCTATTTTTCGTGATATTACACCTGAAATCGCAACAAATTGACTAAAAATTGTGTGTTTTTTTGAAAACCGAAAGTCGGTCAACTTTGAACGGTTATATCTTCTAAACTAAAAATGTGATATTATTAAGAGTAGCATATTTGAAATCGTTGAAAAGTTTCCTATGACATGGGTTTATTCAAAACTTCGTCGGCGCACATGAAAATTTTGATTTTTGCAACCTCGTTTGCTCTACGGGCGCCACTGTGCGACGGTGTAAAAAGTTTACTTAATTGTTTATTCTCTAACTTTTTATATCCGATAAGCAGCACGAAGTGATGGAAGTGTTCCAATTATCACCACGAGAAATTTGTACCCCAGGTAGATATTGAGGCGTCACTATGTATATCGATAAAAATATCTTTCGAAGCCTGCCTACATTACAAGAACAATGATGCAATACCAATTAACTCTTGCCGCCGGGTTTGCCTTAAGATTTTATTACAGGTATGTGTACCTGTATTTTCTCCCTGGTTTCCAGACGTCTACCTCGCTGCACGTTTTGTGAAAGAAAGAATATGTCGAAACCTTACCGAATGCTTAAAGCGTCCTTATGCTCCCTACACACAAGGCAACGGTTGCTTCAATGTGTTGTAGCAACGTGTTTTGTTTGATGACTACACACGTGGCAACGAAGTCCGCAACCTCATTACTGTGTGTATATGTGGTACAGAAAAGACACAAGCGAAAGAAAAGTATAATTTAATTTTTTATTATATTCTATTTTTAATTGTTAGTATGCTTTTTTTTAGATTTTTATTTTTATATTTTTCACAAGTTACGTCCCATAGCTCTCTCAAATTTTTATATTTGTTAATAAAGTTAACATAATTTTCATTATTCTCAATAGCCATTTTCTTGTTTTCATGCTTTCCGCTTAACATTACTTCGCACGAACCTTCCTATTCGCTTGTTTTCGATGAACTGAAGAAGTAAATGCAGTAAACAATGATACACACGTAGTAACGGTTGCCTCAACCAACCCAAAATATCAAAACTTTTTGATATTTCTGGCAACGGTTGATACAACACAAAAATCAATGGGCAACAGAGCTACACACTAGGCAACGGTTGATTCAACATGGCTGTGTTGAAGCAACCGTTGCTTGGTGTGTAGGCAGCATTATAAAAAGTTAACGAAACTTGACGTACATAGGTACCAACTTTTAAATATTCGACGTGAGGGTGGCAACGCCTCCTACTACAACATGAACAGAAATTATTTAAATAACGTGTGAAGATAACAACAAACTCGAACAGGTTAAACTATCCCATTAAAGGAAATCTTTAGAATGTTCCTCACGCGCGGGCATATTTGTGGCCGCTGTTGTGGTTGCAGGATAAAACACTTCATTTTGTTGCTGCTGTTTTTGCTGCTGCTATTGCAGGCATAGCTGTGGGCGCCGTTGTTGTTGCAGGATAAAGCACTTAATTTTGTTGCTGATGTTTTCTGCTGCTACTGTTGCAGGTGTTTTAGCCACATCTGTTTCTTCTATTCACGTTTCAATGATATATTAATATTGTTACGAAATATTTTGTTTTCTTTAAAAGTCGTTTTGTAAATATTACACATTTATAGAGAATTTATTTATTTTGTAGTTTTTTTTTTAAATATGTTTATATTTAATTTTCTTTCACACTGATTCATGTCTGTATTAATCATAACCTTTTAATTTTTATTTTAAACAGGAGTTAAAATACGATCACGGAACGTTTTTAAATGGTGAAATTTTTGTAGTTTTATGATATCGACACTTTAGTTCATGAAACGTTTCCAATGATAATTAATTTAATATTATATTATTCTTATTTTTTTTTCACTTTATTATACGAGAGCACGTCACAGGGTCCTGTTCCCATAACGTGCTCCTGGCGGGATCGCCATATAAAATTAGGATTATTATTTAAATAATTTTAAACACGACTTGTTTATTTTGTTTAAATCTTAATCAATAATGATACATTTTATTTTTTGTCATTTGCTTATATTAATTTTACATTTCTTAATTTCTATACATATGTATGTCAAACCAAGAATTCATAACACAGCAAAAATATGTAACAAACAAATACGGAACAACAATTTATTTGTGTGGCATAGCGTGATTGTTTTTTGCACAATACATGCGCTGTATCGGCAATTGTTAACACATGACCAGTTCATTTCACAACGTATGGCAATTAACTTCATTGTAGATTACCGTGTCAGCAAATGTTACACAGGCCACCGCCTGTTCGAAAAACTCAATACGCTCACATTTTTTTTACTAATACACACATTTTTCGCAGTGGTCACACTAATGGCACCAAATTTTTCGTGCCATTCGAACAATTTTTCGTTGATAATACGTATACAGCTGTAGTGGCAGTGGCCTGTGTAGGACGGGCGTTATCAACGAAAAATTGTTCGAATTAGACGCCGTTAGCATTTGTGTTCACACATGCCATTGCATTTTAATTTTGAAAATGTCGAAGCGTAAACTTCCACGATCATACCCATCTCTTTTGCTATATTTTCGTAGGTTTTGTTCTTTAAATCGTAAATATTCATTATTCATATCCCACCACAAAAGGGCTTGAATGGTATAAATTAATTATTTTTGAAATATACTCCTTTTTCCATTTAGCATCCATATTCACTTTTTGTATTGTTTACAAAATAGGGTTACCGAGTTCATTATAAAGACACATTTTTGGGCAAACGGTTAACATATATTTTTATTAGTATTATTTTAATAATATGTATGCTCTACAATTAACAAACTTGCGTTTTTATATGCGTATTTCAAGAAATGAATCATAATAATAGATTTAACAAGTTAAAACTTTAATTACAATTTTGCAGTAATAGAGTAAATTTATATTAAATTTTCAACAGGGTAACATTGTAGAGATCCACCAAATGAATTTCTGTTGCTAACAAAAAAACTTAAATTCAAAATAACATGTATGAAATCTAAATCAAAAAAAAATTGATGGCACACTTTGTTGCTACTCAAATACAATGTTTAGCCTTTAATTACCGATAGTGAAAAATGACACTTTTCATGAGTGGCCATGGTTTCTTTTTTCACTATCGGTAATTAAGGGCTAAACATTGTATTTGAGTTCAAAAAAAATATTTAAATAAAAAAAAATGTGTTTATTAATGAAGATTGTGTAAACAAAATTTATACTTGAACTTGAAAAAAAAGAAACCATGAGTGGCCTTCATGAAAATTGTCATTTTTCACTATCGGTAATTAAAGGCTAAACATTGTATTTGAGTAGCAACAAAGTAAATTATTAAAATTTACTACCGAAATTCGGAGTCAGTGGCCTCAACCTTAAGAGCGCTACGTCGAATTTATGGTCGTCATAATCGTCCTAGCAGATCAACAATTGAGCGTCTAGTGGAAAATTTTGAATCCACAGGCACAGTACAAAATGTTCCCGTGCCAGTGAGACAAAGAAGTGCCCGTAGTGTCGAGAATATTGCTACCGTTGAGGCTTCAGTTGAAGAAAGCCCAAATGTGTCTCTCACACGTCGTTTTCAAGCGTTGGGCATCTCTGTGACGTCGTTGTGGCGAATTTTGTGAAAAGAAATTGGCCTACATCCTTACAAGATCAAATTGACGCAAGAACTGAAGCCGCTTGACCACCAGAAGCGTCGTATGTTCGTGAATTGGGCTGAACAAAAACTTGAAAATGATTCGGATTTTCATCGAAAAATCATCTTCAGCGATGAGGCTCATTTCTGGCTGAATGGCTTCGTCAATAAACAAAATATGCGTTATTGGTCAGACAGCAATCCACACGTACTCCATGAGTCATGATTGCATCCCGAAAAAATTACGGTTTCGTGCGGTTTATGGGCCGGCGGCGTCATTGGGCCGTACTTCTTCCGTGATGATCAAGACCGGCACGTTACTGTGAAAGGGAATCGCTACCGTTCAATGATAACCGAATATTTTTGGCCCCAATTGGATGAAATCGACGCACAGTGGCGCCCGTAGAGCAAACGAGGTTGCAAAAATCAAAATTTTCATGTGCGCCGACGAAGTTTTGAATAAACCCATGTTATAGGAATCTTTTCAACGATTTCAAATATGCTACTCTTAATAATATCACATTTTTAGTTTAGAAGATATAACCGTTCAAAGTTGACCGACTTTCGGTTTTCAAAAAAACACACAATTTTTAGTCAATTTGTAAGGTGTAATATCACGAAAAATAGGTAACGAATCGCCTTATTTTTTGTTTGTATTGATTGATGTATTTATTAAATGTATAATGATAAAAAACAAATAACTGTTTGCTTTGCGTTTCTCCTGGTAAATCACTATTTAAAAACTATCCGTTTTTTCACTATTTTTCAACTTTGACGGAAAATAAAAAAAATCCATATTTTTCTATATTTGCCATATTTGCAAAACATGTTCTTTGATTATTTCTTTACATAATTCAAAAGGTTTTATCTGCACGTACGTGCCCGTTTGGCTTCTAGAGGTAAAAAAGGTTAAAAAGACATGGTTGCAGAAATTGTATGGCGTGCATCCCTTACATGTTTTGACTGACAGTAGTTTGATCTAATAGTTTGAAAATTGCATTTTAAGTCGGTTGTCTACCTGTGAGTCCCTGCCAAAGTCTACTCCCAATATTCTGTTACAGACATAGGATGCACAAAAAACTACTCATTGAAATTCGCAGGTACGCACCTCACTTAAAAATTACTTTGGAGTACAAATGGTCAAGAACAATATTGACTTATGGACCCTCCAGGTAGGCACAAATCTTATTTAGACACGAGCATAATATCAAAATTGCATAATTCAGCCTAAATCCATATGTATGCAGGGAACAGGTAAATTTTTAGGCATGGTAGCATAAGCCTTTATATTGCAAAACAAGCATAATGCCTGGATTAGTATACGACTGAAAGTTGGCGCAACAAGTACTGAAACCATGGCGTTAACCAATTTAAAATTATTTGAACTGTTTAGAAGGTCAACCACACCAAAGTTTTTCACGGAAGCTGCCTTAGAAGAACTTGATAGCTTATACGGAAATATTGAAGAAGCGAAATTATAAAAAATAATTTTTATCTGCTGATTTTTATCTGATATGCAAATATTAAGGCAAAATGGGTGAAATCTAATCGAACCATTCAGAACTTCAACTCCAAATACGAGGACTGGCTTAATGAAGACACCATCCTGGATATATTGGCAGTAGATAAAGCCACCACATCAACCAGAGGAGCAAAAGAAAGGCAAAAAAAAAGTATTGAGGAGTGTTCAATTTTCACAAGAAAGAGGAAACTTGCCGATGCCACCAATGACTTGACCACGAAGCATTTATCGGACGCGCTGTCTATTAAATATACAAAGGATAGTGAAAGAGTTAGGTCGCAGATTACAAAATCTGTTGCTGATGCAAGCCCACTGCGACTAAAAAGGATTAAGGAAAGCATTCCCACGCCCACAAACGCACACATTAAAAAGTATGGTTCCGAAGAAGCCTTGGCCTTGTTTATGGACTTACAACTTTCCAAAGAAAAATATGAGATACTACGAGCATCCTTGATGCGACACGGGGCTGACGTTTTACCGGGATACAAGCATATTACGCAAGCCAAAATAAATTTACGACCACTGCATACGGAGTTTACGGAAGTCTCTGTGAAAGCCAATCTGCAGGATCTCATGGGCCATACAGCAAAACGGTTGTTGGAGAGTCTTCCTGAAAATGAGGTGAAAATTCTTCCTGAGAAACTGACATTGATCAGCAAATGGGGCTGCGATGGATCATCCGGACAAAGCGTTTATAAGCAAAGGATATCTTCCGATGACGCTACAATATCAGACGGAAATATGTTTATGGCATCTGTTGTTCCTTTGCGGCTAAAATCTGATGTTTCCCTACACTGGAAAAATCCACGTCCGTCATCAGTGCATTATTGCCGACCAATAATGCTTCAGTTTGCAAGGGAATCAGCAGAACTCATAAGGACCACGGTGAAGGACATTGAAGAACAAATAAGCAAGATTAAGCCTACAAAGCTGCAAATTGGAGAAGGAAAATATATTGAATGCAATTACGAGTTCCACCTGACCATGGAAAAGTTGTAAACGAACTGACAGGAAAAACCTCAACATTGTCATGCCCAATTTGCAAAAAGAGTCAGAAGAACTTTGGTAATTTAAACGATTCTACAAACGAGGAGAATTACGAATATGGAACGTCACCATTGCACGCAAGGTGGAGTTCTTGCTAAAACTGGCGTATACCCTACCACAAGAGGAGGAAAACTTCGATGAAAATACATCAATAAAGGATAAGGAAAAGATCAGAAAGAAGCAAATACAGGATGCTTTTTTTAAACAAGTTGGACTAAAAGTAGACTGTCCCAAGCACGGATACGGTAACTCAAAAGATGGAAACACTTCTAGGAGATTTTTTGAAAATGATAAGGCAGTAACTAGAATCACTGGAATTGACAATCAAATCGTGAAAAGATTGGGAACGATCTTGAATGTTTTAAACTGCAAAGAAAATGTCAATTCTACAAAATATGGAGAATATGCATCGAAAACTGCATCTCTTTTAGCAGAAATGTATCCACAGAAGAAGTTGACCCCGACCGTCCATAAAATATTGGCGCATGGCAAAGATATAATTGAGTACCAGTCTTTGCCAATTGGAGAGCTTTCTGAAGAAGCACCGGAGTCTCTTAACAAATTTTATAAAAAATATAGATTGCAGAACACATTCAAAGCATCAAGGGTAAGGCAAAATGAGGACCTCTTCAACATGTTGGCAGCATCTTCCGATCCACTTATTTCTTCCCTGCGGCATGTGAAGTCACGAATAGAGTTAGAAAATAATTATAGTTTAGAAATGATTAGTCTTTTAGATATACCTTCTCTTACGAATTGTGATGAATATTTTACAGAAAATTTAAAAAATAAATTTAAAAAAGAAGTAATTTTTTTTTAATTTGTTGGGTAATAATTTAAAAATAAAACCCTAAAAAAAAAATAAAAACGATCTAAAAATGTAAAAATAATTTTTTTAGCTACCATAAAATTGATTTTTCTACAAATTTTAACTTTGATAACCCATAGGCCCCTACAAAGCGTAGCACCCTTTCCAAACGCTCATTTCATAGGCTGAACAGTTATCTATCATATGCTGTTTAAACTGTTCAATTATGTTATTCGGTTCAAAAGATATGATTTTTGACACGAAAAACTCAAATGGCGCCACTGTGCGTCGTTGGTATTTTGTTGGTTCGGTTTCACGTATTAGAGCCCAGCAACAGTCTCCCAGTATGCTTTTGTCCCAATATCCTTGAAATATCTTTCAATTTTCATTAAATATTGGTGAGCACGCTCCCCTTGTTCGTCGCTCACCGCACCCAGGAAAAAATCTAAATGCGAATGAAGAAAATGCATTTTCAGTGACATTCGTGCACATAATTCGTGATAATTTTTCAATAATTCAGCAACAATATGTTTGTAGTTTTCACTCATATTGTTTCCAAGAAAACTGTCCACGATGCTCTTGAAAGATTTCCAGGCTGCATATTCTTTCTCCAATAAACATTGTGAAACACTGTCATCATTCAATAGCTTCCTGATCTGAGGGCCAACAAATATGCCTTCTTTGATTTTAGGATATGAAATTTTAGGAAAAGCCGCTAACAAATATTTAAATGCTGCACCATCTTTGTCCAGAGCCTTGACAAGGTTCTTAAAAAGGCCCAATTTTATGTGCAGCGGCGGAAGAAGAACGTCATTTGGATCAATTAATGGTTTATTTGAAATGTTTACAGTAATTTACGATGCTCTATTCTATATATACAAAGAAATTTAAATCACACATCTTAAGGTCACCACAAATCTTCCATTTATGATCGTTGTATTTGAGTAATGTCAAAATTTCAGTCATTGATTTGTAATTTTCCTTTGTATTAATGGCATGAGCAATTGGTATGGATGGTTTTTCATTCCCATTATGCAGAAGAAGAGCCTTCAAACTCTTAGAGCCATCAATAAATAATAATCTCCATTCAGTTCTGTCATAAGGCTGGTTAATTTTTTTTAAATAAACCATCAATATCAGTACAGTATAAAATAGAGTGTTTCTTTTCACAATATGCAGCCAATTCAAAGCTTCTACCACTATAGAGTGCAAGATGCATGCGTGGAGCTAGTTATTCTGCGTCTTGCTTCGTTAAATGTAAATCCCGAATTAGATCATTCAGCTCAGCTTGAGTCAGTAAATGGCGTTCATCATCAGCCTCATACAAACTACCACTGCTGGTGAAAGATGTTTCGGACTCACTGCTCGTAGCACTGCGAATGACTGGTAATGGATCATTTGCTGGGCGTTGAACTGGTTTGGAAACCGATCGGACATTCGCGTAAGTAATATTTTTTCGATTTTTCATATTGAATCCAGCAACTTTTGTTAAACAGAAATAACAATCGGTTTGGTGGTTACTTGACTCTCTCCAAAATACTGGAATTGAAAAATCGAAATAGATCTTCTTGCCATTTGACCACTTGTATAAAACAGTTCTGCAACTATTGTCGGTGTCCACGGTTTGTCCAAGTTTCTGATAGCAAAATCAAAATAATGTAAATGTGCATATTTTGATGATTCCGATATTGCATATCCTTTTTTCCAACCAAATATTCACCACACACAAAGCAAAAATAGCTTGAATCAGTAACACACGATCTCCCTGACATGCTTAAACGCTACTATTATGAAGATTTAGAATGAATGCGGGCTTCTGTCAAATTAATAATTGTGAAATTGTAGTGTCAGTATTGATTGTTTTACAGTATTGCCAGCATTCGATAAAAAATGAACAAGACGTGATAGCCCAATTTTTATGCCAGATTCAGCGCACCCAGATTAGTTAAAAAACATGCTTCGTTTCTGCAGTCAGTTTTTGTTTTTTAATTTGTAGATCAGTGTTATTTACCATGAGCAGCAGCATCGATTTAAATGGAAAATCGAAAGACATACCTAAAGAAAAATGATATTCTGTTAAAGAAGATTTTTTTTACAACCAAACAAATGCACCCCACTATCAATTTCTCTGACACTATATTTTAATATTGTATATATTTCATTTCCACAGCCACGAGTAACAATCTTTTCGCGATGCGGTGGCTTAAGTGCAGTGCGGTTCCTTACTTGAGACTTGTAATGGAATGGCTTTTACTGTATCAGGACCTCTTCCAGAACTTGTGTCATGTCCGGAACCTTGAAAATGCACGACTAGAGGTTACTCACCCCTAATCCGGAGTGTTACGTGACCCGTGCTCATCGGAAGGTTTGCAGTCAGGGGTAACCGTGTAACGGGGTTTTGATCGACGGCTGGGATAGTTTAGTCGTCTCCAGGGTCAGCCTAAGGACCCTCAAACCTTATGCAATGAAAACACGATAACCTTCTGGGTTACAAAATAGTTTTATTTTAGTGCTAAATGTGTATATATATGTTTATATGTATCTATATACGTATGAAGACGCAACTGACAACAGTTCTGCTTTGGTATTATCGAGGGGCGGCTATGTCGGTGGGTGGTGTGACTATGCTAGTCGGTAGATGATTATAGTTGGTGACTCGGGTATGATGGTCGACGGGTGTCGATAGTATTGGTGGTACGGCTATACTGGCCGACAGATGGCGGCGCAGTGGATGGCTCGGTTGACGGGTGTCGACAGTATCGGCGCTGCGGCTATACTGGCCGACAGATGGCAGCGCAGTGGATGGTTCGAATACGTGGGCGATAGGCGGTGTAACTACTGGCCGACAGATGGCGGCGTAGTGGATAGTTCTGATGCGTCGGTTGACAGGCGGTGCGACTACTGGCCGGCAGATGACGGCGTAGTGGTTGGCTCGGATGCGTCGGTCGACAGGCGGTGCGACTACTGGCCGGCATATGACAGCGTAGTGGTTGGCTCGGATGCTTCGGTCGACAGGCGGTGCGACTACTGGCCGACAGATGGCAGCGTGATCGGTCGGATGGCGGCGGCAGCAAGGCGGGTGACTCGACTAAGTACCACGATTAGTGGCTCGAGTGAGCCGATCGGCAGACGTCGATAATATTGGCGGCACGATTATACTGGCCGACAGATGGCGGCACAGTAGATGGCTCGGATGCGCGGGTCGACAGGTGATGTGAATACGCTGACCGATGGATGACAGCGCGATTGGTCGGATGGTGGCGGCAGCAAGGCGGGTGGATCGATTAAGTAGCACGGTTAGTGACTCGGGTGCGCCGACAGATGTCGTTAATATCCGCGACACGATTATACTGGCAGACAGATGGCGGTACAGTAGATGGCTCGGGTGCGCCGGTTGATGGTATCGGGAGTGCGATGGTACTGGCAGACAAATGGCGGCACAGTAGATGGCGGCACGATCGGTTGACCAGTGGCGAAAGTGTCGGCAGCTGGCAGATGGCGGCGGTGCGACTAGATTGGCTGTCGTGAGCTTCACCGTGTTATGGCCACCTGTAATGATAAGAGCGGGGTTAGCCGGGAGCAGTCAGCCGTGAAGCCGCTGGATTATCGGGAGCAGTCAGCCGTGAATCCACAGGATTATCGGGAGCAGTCAGCCGTGAAGCCGCTGGATTATCGGGAGCAGTCAGCCGTGAAGCCGCTGGATTATCGGGAGCAGTCAGCCGTGAAGCCGCTGGATTATCGGGAGCAGTCAGCCGTGAAACCGCTGGATTATCGGGAGCAGTCAGCCGTGAAGCCGCTGAATTATCGGGAGCAGTCAGCCGTGAAGCCGCTGGATTGTCGGGAGCAGTCAGCCGTGAAGCCGCTGGATTAACCGGTACCGATCGTCTTCAAAAGATTCGGGATATCTTATAGCAAGATCTCACCACTCAGCTTAGCGCCGAAAACTGACTTGCCATCCTCAGCCCAACCTTGCCTTCTTCTGTGAATAAATTCGTAAACTAGGTGAGAATTGACAATGTTATTTGCTTGAACCACTTGAAAACTATTTTTAGCAGGCAGAAGTGTAGCTTGTTTTGTTCGTGTTTGGTTGAATGTATATATGTATTGTAAATGTTTTAAAATGATGTGTGGTTGTGCGTGTATGTTGATGTGTGATTTTGTATGAGAGCTTGGTTTATTGATGTTTAGTTGAATGTATATTTGTTACTGCTGTGACGTGGGTATTCTACTATTGAGAAATGATATGTGGTTGTGCGTATATGTTGATGTGTAGTTTTTATATGAGAGCTTGGTTTGGTTGATGTTTAGTTGACTGTATATTTGTTATGACGTAGATGCTGTTGATGGGACATTAGTGTTGCGCTACGGTGTGTATTTATGGCTGTGGGTGGGTCAGTTGGTGGCTATTATGTATAACGCAATTTGCGTTGTTACAACCGACTGTTTTATAACGGAGTCTAGCTGATACCTAGGCACCTCAGCGCGTAGGTAGAGGCGGTGGGCCGCCCATGCTGCGTTACTTGGGGCTATGACGCGGTTTTCTTTATGTTCCCCCAAACTCGAGGGAATCAAATAGAAACTTTAAATAAAAAAAACTAAATTCGAGGATCTGCCTCACAGTCTGCTGCTACATAGTCTATCAGCTGTCCGAAGTCTAGGACCCAGTAGTCTCCAAGCAGAAAACGCTGCGACATCTAGTCAAAGCTCTAGCGGGTGTTAAGATTTTTTAAACTTACACATTCAAGATAAATATATAGAAAAACCTAAAACAAAAAAGGAACTACAATCAAGTCTATTCTTATATATTTCTAATCCAAATTCTGTTATTTTAAGTATATAGTTTAGTGTGTAGTTTTGTATATCATGATATAATTTTTTTTGTCTTATTATTTGTGTCTGCATTTTCTCATTTGCATACCAAAATGCATATCTCACTTAAATAAGATTTTTCTGTTTGCAATTACAATCAAATGTAATATCAAATATTAAATGATATGTAGGAAAAATATTGTGAACATTTAGGAATTTAAACACCGTTCATTAAAAAAAAAAACTGCGTCATTTGAAACTTCAGTTTTTATATAGTAAGTAAAAGTGGTCAAAAGTAAAGTCGAAAAGAAAAAATTATAAAAATTTAAGTAAGTATATATATTAAAAGTTTTAAATAAAAATATGTTAATAAATATTAATACAAAAATATATTAATAAATATATTAAGCTCAACATTAATTACAAACAAAATTTTTTGGTGCGAAAAACCAGAGGTAAGAATAACTTACAAATTTTAGAAAATACTCGCTTTTCTTAACGTGACTTTTTCCATCAAGAAAACAAACGTTCCATCTGGGAAACTTTCACCCAACACCAGTTTGTTAAAGTTTTTTTTTTTTTTTGAATTAACCAAATATCAGCAACTATTGCATTATAGTTAAAGTAAATAATCAGAAGTTTATACCGTAGTGAATACCAATGTAATGCAACGTAACGTAAATATCACGCAACGTGTTCTCATAAAGTGATACTCCATTCAAACCGTGATCGCATCAACTCGTGTTTTCGTACAGTACACGGCTCCACATGGTCCAAAAAACAACATCTTGTTCCACATAAAAATTGATTAAAGCAACGTGAATTTAACCACATTTTTTTTGCATGGAATCACTCCTACATTCCCGTTAACCTATAAAAAATTTCTAGAGGATTCTAAACAACCAATTTCAATATTATGAAGAAAAAGTATAAGACTTAAATTTAATATTAAAAATTTTTTTCTTAACTTTAAAAATGTATTTATAATTATTATTCCTAATGGCTCATAACTTAAATTAATACAACGCTTATCCATTTTCAATTTTCAAAATCGCTAAGTACCACCTGTTAATAGACTGCTGTAAAATTTTGAGCAAGGTCCGTTATTTACTTTGCGTTTAACAGCTGTTATGTTGAAAAATATTTTTTTTTTTTTTTGCAAAAAAACTATGTTTCATTCTAAAAGTCACGGACTTATTGATCCGCCCTTATACAAAACTATATACTATAAAGTAAACCCCTACTTACATACATAAAACAACAGAATTTTGATTAGAAATATATGGGAATAGATTAAAGTTCCCTTTTTTGTTTTAGGTTTTTCTATATATTTATCTTGAATTTTTGTTTAAAAAAAATCGTAACACGGGTTTGGGTCCGATGTCCCATGACGACTATGGAAAAATCCGGTCACTTTGGGATAGCAGCTAAGGAGGGGTCCAAGTCTGGCAAGACAGGGGTCAATAACGTCCGTTCGTCGAAAGTGAGATATAACCAGAAGCGCAGCTGCCTGATAGACAGAGAGAGTCGCTCACATGGCCTAAGAAGGTCACTGAAGAACAGGAACTGTCAGTTAAGACTAGTGTACCTGGCAAAACTAGCAAACAGGTTGCCTCGAAGGCGGTGTAAAAGGCTGCGCTCCCCTGATGAGAAGCCATTACCTTAACGTACTAAAGTGGTCGGCAATGCTGAGCCGAAGTCGTTTAGTCAGGTTGTCAGAAACAACCGTGTAATGGCTACCATTAACAGGGCAGATGAAGTTGGCACTATCCCCAATGACAAGTGGAGATAAGCGGAGGCTAAATAAGCCGAAGTAATCTTCAATGTTCTTGAGGACCTGCCAGGTCCACATCCAATATGTCGCGACACATGCTGGTACCAAGGCCGTGCTAAGGTGATGACTTTTGCTGACCAACGTTCAATATCCCTTTATAAGGCTGCCGTCAGCAATCTAGGAGAGCTCTGGCCGGGAGCAAAACTGGATGGTGTGCAAAAGCATGACATCCCGTCCCGACCTAGAGCGCATGCTTGGCTTCCGGCAACCCTTGGAGATGCTTAATCCGTGTTTATGATGCTGAAGGTCTGTAATCCTGATCTTCCAACACACAATTGGAAGATTTGTAGATTTGGTGATACAGAGGGGTACATCGGCAGGTGGTACTACTACTCAACGTCGAATCCCTCCCGCGTTTAACCGAGACAAATGGCATAATTTCCTACGGCTTTGGACAGATATTGATCAAGGTCTACAAAAGTGAGCAGGAACCAATCCCAGAGGTCGTCAAACCAGTAGAGAAGTTTGCTGGGGGGGGGCCCTCTGGTAAAGTTCAAGCTGATGTGGGCTCCCAAACAGCTATGGAGGAAGACGGATACTTAAGATCCGGTTCTGAGCTGTTGAAGGATGCTTCTGGCTTATTCGCTGAGATCGCGGTGGTGGAGATGGATGAGCAGGCAGTTGCAAGCGAAGCGGCTCCTACATATACATCTTCACCACTGTAAAGCAGCCTCAGCTGCACTTTTACTTCGCCCAACGACAGGCAAAGGGGATATAGATCTCATCCAAGAGCCTTGGGTTTGTGGTGGCAAGGTTTGCTGGTTTCAAGCTGATCGTCGCCAAGGTTGAAGGTACACCAAGGGTGCACAGAGATGTAACAGCGCCCAACATGCAGCTAGAAGGGAGACCAATCTGGCTCACCTCCGCTTACTTCTGTGATCCTGGAGCTAATCCGTCAGACAGTGTGCCAAATCTGATCCGGAATGGCGAAAGGACTGAACACCAACTAGTGTTGCGCTGTGACGTGCATGCATATATCCGATCTGGGGAAGTGCGAATATGAACGAGAGGTGAGTCACTTTTTACTTAGTAATAACTTGTATTTATGCAACAAGTGAAATGAACCGACTTTCGTGACTAATATTCGAAGGGAGATACTTGATGCTACTTTTGTGTCGGACACACTACTTGACAAAATTAATTGTGGGAGGGTGTTGCATATCCACTCCTTTTCTGACGATCATTATATCGAATTTTTAATTAGCGAAAAATACCCGGTTGAAAGTGTCCCCAAGAATCTGAAGAGGACAAATTGGGTTAAGTATAGGAAAACATTTAATGGGTTATTGACGACAATACCCTTATCTGAACCGCGTAATTCCGCGGACATTGATTGTCTTTTCGATCACATTTCGACGGTTTTCAACAAATCTTTAGATTCTTCTTGCCCCGTGGCAAAGCCACTATGGCGGTCTCGCGAGCTGCAGCAGGGCAGAGACTCCCGCAGAAAACCCTTTAACAAGGCAAAGTCTTCAATGCAATATGAGATTGCAACACAAATAGTTATTAAATGTAAAACACTGCAATACGATATTTCAAGACTCTTGTGCCCGTTGAGAGTAATTTGATGATGGCAAAGACATTTATGAAAAATAAATGACAAACTAAGGCGTTTGTCAAGTTGGGTGGCAAAATATTTATTTACCAACAATTTAATGACGACATAGTGTTTGTCAATAGGGTAACTGTAAAAATGAAGATGACTGGTGAACTAATTCGTTCACCATATTGGGCGACATGAATGGCGGACTGACTTGTGGCACGGAAGTGTGACATGCCTTAACTTATATTAAGATTTTAGTCAGTCTTTTAAGGTCACTATTAATGTAAATAAAAGATTATTTTAGTCCATTTTTAATCCATTTTTAATCCAACGTTTCGGTGGGATTTTTCCACCATCTTCAGGGATATAAATTTATTGAATCTGGTAGCCATAACAACAAAAAATAATAAAAACATGTGTATAATAAAAGGATTGCCAAACATTTAAAGATTAATATAACTTACATTTAATCTTTTCTTCAATTTGCACATAAATAAATAGTATACATTTGAATTTATACGACACATAAAGCATAACATAAAACACAACATGTAAACAAAAATAAATGTAAAAATAAATAAAAAAAAAAAAATAAAATAAATGAAATAACACAGATTAAAAATTCTTTGTCTTAAGTATCACAGTTGAAAAATAACTAAATTAGGCTATTGCTAATGTATAATTGTAATGGAATGAATGCTTGGAGATACGTTGTGTTGGTTTTAATCGCATTGACAAATGGCTCCTTGTTGGGCACCGAATGCAATGGCTTTTGTCTTCGGGTATTGCGGATGGCACTCTAGGCTGTTTGGCTCCGGCTTGAGCTCGACGGCAATGGGGGGTTCTTCCGCGTGTTTTCGTTATCATTAATAAGTATAGTGCCTGATGTTATTACAAAGAAAATTAAAAAAGAAAAAAAGGTTTGAAAGCAAACCAAATAAGTGGACGGACGGACTTTCTACAAACGCGCTAATTATGTATATATGCTTTCCTTCCTTTGACACAGTAGGATATCAGTGAGGTCAGGTGCAAACGACCTCTCAGGCTGCCCTCCCTTCGTCTGATTGGATGCCAATCATTGCCTTCAGATTTTTCGTGCCTGCTTGTTAGATTTTTTTTGAAAAATCTCCCTGATTACAATATTAGGCTACCTGTATCTTCTCTGTCTACATACTCAACCTTCCCTTTTTTTTAGTTAAGACTCTTCATTTCAAATAATTTTTAAACTTTAAAATTTTAGATTTTATTCAACATCTATTAATATACATACACAAATATTTCAAATTTTCCTATCATTAACTTCCTTTTTTTTTTTTGTTATGCTTTAATTACAGTATAAAATTTTGTTAGGTGATTTTGTTTGATATATATATATTAGGGCGGGCCTATTTGTATGGAGCCGAAAAATTCCATTAGAGCCGCCCCATAGGAAGATTCTATGGACAATTCTAAGCAACTTTGGTGTAGGAACCATAGGTCTATCTCGATTTTCGAGTCTCCCACTTTTCAAAAAATGATTTTTTCCCTATAACATCATTTTGATTCAAAATTCGATTTCATCGTTATATTATCTTTTTTATGTGTATATGGGGGGTTTTTGGGGTCGAGAAATTCATTTCTGATCTTTATTTTAACCTACGACCACCGCCAGAGGGCGTTTCATGCATATTTTAATTTCAACCAAAATTGTTTCTGCTGCTTTGCGGACTTTTTATCTCTGACATTTATTGTTCTTAATTTTAAGTAAGTCAATTAAAAACATTTTTTTTTCGTTTTTCGTTTCAAATCAAAATCTGATATTTGAATAAGTTACACGGTACGAATTAAAGGCCCAAATTTAGTCATGAAATTGTAACTTTTACCATACCTTCCATAAGTAATACCTTTCAATATAACTCTGTAATATAGTATGGAGCTTCTCTCCACGTCTAGTTTTAAGAAACGTCATAAGTAATACTTTTCAATACAACGCTGCAATATAGTATGGAGAGTCTCTCCACTCACGCGGAAAAAAGTATACAATGTAGTAAAAGTATACAATGGATCCAAATGCATTGCCGTCTACATCACAAACCGCAACAACATCAACGAGTACCGAAAGTCATTTGAAGCATTTGCCTTCGCACGATGTTGCAGTTTTTGGTACATCTTGTGATTTGAGCGGACTCAATCTGCCAACGAACCAGGATATTTTAAGATGTTTTTTTTTTTTTCTTGGCCGAACGTGCTAAACTCCAAAACAAAATGTTTTCGTATAAAGCATTCGTACCGCACCTAACAGACAAATTGATTAAAATTTGGAGTCAACTTAATGTTGAAATTCTAAAAAAAAAGAGTTGTTAGAAAATTGGGTACATTGATTGACAAGTATCAAATCGAAACTAAACTTCCAAAAATCGCCACATTCAGAACGTTCGTGCAATCTAAAAAAGAATTATTTTACATCGGCAAATGTCAATGTGACTTGAAGGCAACATTATGCTCATGTGGATTGATTCCAGATAATTTGAAAGAGTTTATGCGAGATCAAAATAATGTCAGAAGATTGACGATACCGGAATTCGTGCCAGAAGTTGAAGAGCCAGCACCAACGTCAACAATAATACCAACAAGTGTTGAAGAGACCCATTTAGCATACGAACCAAGTACTGATACAGATGAGCCAAGTTCAAGTCCACAAGATGTTCCGCCAATGATACGAGGACCGTATACTCATAGATACGATGCTTCAAACTTCGCTGCGATGTGTGATCGAGTTGGTGTGTCAGATAGAATAGCAGCAGCACTCGCAACATCTCTTATGCAAGACATTGACGTAAAAGATGCACATGGCAGTCCTATCATCATGGATAAAAATAAAGTGCGTCGAGAAAAAGCCAAATGCAGAGAAGAATTGCTTCGTAAGCAGTATGATGCATCCAATTTGATAGCATTTTCATTCGACGGCCGAAAATATGATGCTTTAACAATGGAAAAAATCTATGAGAAGTTGCATCCACGGATGGTGAAATAACCACATCTAGTTGTTTTGAAGGAACCAAATTCTCAATTGATAGGCTACACAAATTGATGACATTGAATGCATTCTTCGTCGGAAAAGAAATTGCTCTCGATGCATTAATCGGCATATGCTGTGATGGTGAGCCAACAAATACTGGCGTAAGAAATGGGATTTTGCGTCGATTTGAATTGCATTTGAATAGACGGCTGCATTGGTTTGTGTGCCTTCTGCACTTCAACGAGCTGCCATTTCGTCATTTGTTTAACACTTTGGACAGATCATATGGCAAACGTTCGCAAGTAAGTTTCTATATTTTTAACTAGTTTTCTCAACGTATACATATATGGAATGCTTGTATCAATCGGAAGCTAGTAACGAGTTCTTTTAAATAGATATCAAGTTTCGAGATCAAAAATGTTTTTTTTATAAAATTTATTATTGATTGACCTTTTTTTGTTATATAAATTATTTTAAAGTTCCCAAGTGCTTTATGTGTTATGTGATTAATTTTAATTATTATCTTACCGCAAGGTTTCTCTTCTTCTTCCTACCGTGTAGGATTTAAAGACATGATTAATTAGTTATATGAATTTTATTGGTTAAGTCAATATAATAAGTTTATATGATATTCATTAATTATTGTTAAATTAATATCAACAGGATATTTTATTTAATTCGTTTTAACGCGATAAGTAATTTCGTTTCGTTAATTTATCTCTCAGGACAAGGGTCCAACCTACTATGTAGGCCTGCGGTGTATTTCTTTACTGACTCCAAAACTCTTAATGCTAAGTTAATATAAATTAAAAACAATTTCCTCAGCAACAGAGAAACACAAAAACAAAAAAATACCAATGCAAGCAAACACTGAAAAAACCATCGAACAAATGCTGAAACAAACAGAACATATGGTTGACACAAATAACAGTCAAATGCATTTGTTTCACAATCGTAAATTGTGAAAGTTTCAAGTGCACTGACTTAGGGATTGTTTGCGCTGCAGAATGAATTCAATGGGGCAACCGAATGAAGTGCGGCGTTTTCAAGAAATGTTTGTGTGTCGAAAGTGACACCCAAAACTATTAAAAGTGTGAATGGACGCAAAGGGGAATTGTGACAGAAAAAAAAAAATACAAAATAAAAAATGTCTGGGAATGCAATATGAGATTGCAACACAAATAGTTATTAAATGTAAAACACTGCAATACGATATTTCAAGACTCTTGTGCCCGTTGAGAGTAATTTGATGAGGGCAAAGACATTTATGAAAAATAAATGACAAACTAAGGCGTTTGTCAAGTTGGGTGGCAAAATATTTATTTACCAACAATTTAATGACGACATAGTGTTTGTCAATAGGGTAACTGTAAAAATGAAGATGACTGGTGAACTAATTCGTTCACCATATTGGGCGACATGAATGGCGGACTGACTTGTGGCACGGAAGTGTGACATGCCTTAACTTATATTAAGATTTTAGTCAGTCTTTTAAGGTCACTATTAATGTAAATAAAAGATTATTTTAGTCCATTTTTAATCCATTTTTAATCCAACGTTTCGGTGGGATTTTTCCACCATCTTCAGGGATATAAATTTATTGAATCTGGTAGCCATAACAACAAAAAATAATAAAAACATGTGTATAATAAAAGGATTGCCAAACATTTAAAGATTAATATAACTTACATTTAATCTTTTCTTCAATTTGCACATAAATAAATAGTATACATTTGAATTTATACGGCACATAAAGCATAACATAAAACACAACATGTAAACAAAAATAAATGTAAAAATAAATAAAAAAAAAAAATAAATAAAATAAATGAAATAACACAGATTAAAAATTCTTTGTCTTAAGTATCACAGTTGAAAAATAACTAAATTAGGCTATTGCTAATGTATAATTGTAATGGAATGAATACTTGGAGATACGTTGTGTTGGTTTTAATCGCATTGACAAATGGCTCCTTGTTGGGCACCGAATGCAATGGCTTTTGTCTTCGGGTATTGCGGATGGCACTCTAGGCTGTTTGGCTCCGGCTTGAGCTCGACGGCAATGGGGGGTTCTTCCGCGTGTTTTCGTTATCATTAATAAGTATAGTGCCTGATGTTATTACCCTCAATTTACAAAGAAAATTAAAAAAGAAAAAAAGGTTTGAAAGCAAACCAAATAAGTGGACGGACGGACTTTCTACAAACGCACTAATTATGTATATATGCTTTCCTTCCTTTGACACAGTAGGATATCAGTGAGGTCAGGCGCAAACGACCTCTCAGGCTGCCCTCTCTTCGTCTGATTGGATGCCAATCATTGCCTTCAGATTTTTCGTGCCTGCTTGTTAGATTTTTTTTGAAAAATCTCCCTGATCACAATATTAGGCTACCTGTATCTTCTCTGTCTACATACTCAACCTTCCCTTTTTTTTAGTTAAGACTCTTCATTTCAAATAATTTTTAAACTTGAAAATTTCAGATTTTATTCAACATCTATTAATATACATACACAAATATTTCAAATTTTCCTATCATTAACTTCCTTTTTTTTTTTTGTTATGCTTTAATTACAGTATAAAATTTTGTTAGGTGATTTTGTTTGATATATATATATTAGGGCGGGCCTATTTTTATGGAGCCGAAAAATTCGATTAGAGCCGCCCCATAGAAAGATTCTATGGACAATTCTAAGCAACTTTGGTGAAGGAACCACAGGTCTATCTCGATTTTCGAGTCTCCCACTTTTCAAAAAATGATTTTTTCCCTATAACATCATTTTGATTCAAAATTCGATTTCATCGTTATATTACCTTTTTTTGTGTATATGGGGGGTTTTTGGGGTCGAGAAATTCATTTCTGATCTTTATTTTTACCTACGACCACCGCCAGAGGGCGTTTCATGCATATTTTAATTTCAACCAAAATTGTTTCTGCTGCTTTGCGGACTTTTTATCTCTGACATTTATTGTTCTTAATTTTAAGTAAGTCAATTAAAAACATTTTTTTTTCGTTTTTCGTTTCAAATCAAAATTTGATATTTGAATAAGTTACACGGTACGAATTAAAGGCCCAAATTTAGTCATGAAATTGTAACTTTTACCATACCTTCCATAAGTAATACCTTTCAATATAACTCTGTAATATAGTATGGAGCTTCTCTCCACGTCTAGTTTTAAGAAACGTCATAAGTAATACTTTTCAATACAACGCTGCAATATAGTATGGAGAGTCTCTCCACTCACGCGGAAAAAAGTATACAATGTAGTAAAAGTATACAATGGATCCAAATGCATTGCCGTCTACATCGCAAACCGCAACAACATCAACGAGTACCGAAAGTCATTTGAAGCATTTGCCTTCGCACGATGTTGCAGTTTTTGGTACATCTTGTGATTTGAGCGGACTCAATCTGCCAACGAACCAGGATATTTTAAGATGTTTTTTTTCTTGGCCGAACGTGCTAAACTCCAAAACAAAATGTTTTCGTATAAAACATTCGTACCGCACGTAACAGACAAATTGATTAAAATTTGGAGTCAACTTAATGTTGAAATTCTAAAAAAAAGTGTTGTTAGAAAATAGGGTACATTGATTGACAAGTATCAAATCGAAACTAAACATCCAAAAATCGCCACATTCAGAACGTTCGTGCAATCTACAAAAGAATTATTTTACATCGGCAAATGTCAATGTGACTTGAAGGCAGCATTATGCTCATGTGGATTGATTCCAGATAATTTGAAAGAGTTTATGCGAGATCAAAATAATGTCACAAGATTGACGATACCGGAATTCGTGCCAAAAGTTGAAGAGCCAGCACCAACGTCAACAATAATACCAACAAGTGTTGAAGAGACCCATTTAGCATATGAACCAAGTACTGATACACATGAGCCAAGTTCAAGTCCACAAGATGTTCCCCCAATGATACGAGGACCGTATACTCCCAGATACGATGCTTCGAACTTCGCTGCGATGTGTGATCGATTTGGTGTGTCAGATAGAATAGCAGCAGCACTCGCAACATCTCTTATGCAAGACATTGACGTAAAAAATGCACATGGCAATCCTATCATCATGGATAAAAATAAAGTGCGTCGAGAAAAAGCCAAATGCAGAGAAGAATTGCTTCGTAAGCAGTATGATGCATCCAATTTGATAGCATTTTCATTCGACGGCCGAAAATATGATGCTTTAACAATGGAAAAAATCGATGAGAAGTTGCATCCACGGATGGTGAAAGAACCACATCTAGTTGTTTTGAAGGAACCAAATTCTCAATTGATAGGCTACACAAAAGTCGAAAATGAAGATGCTGAACACAAATTGATGACATTGAATGCATTCTTCGTCGGAAAAGAAATTGCTCTCGATGCATTAATCGGCATATGCTGTGATGGTGAGCCAACAAATACTGGCGTAAGAAATGGGATTTTGCGTCGATTTGAATTGCATTTGAATAGACCGCTGCATTGGTTTGTGTGCCTTCTGCACTTCAACGAGCTGCCATTTCGTCATTTGTTTAACACTTTGGACAGATCATCGACCACTGGACCACGAACAACAACCGGAACGTTGGGCAACCAAATTGAAACGTGTGAAAATCTTCCGGTATGTATCATTTGCCATTTTTCTCATCGATTTTTTCCATTATTAAATGGTAAAATTGCATTTAATTCATCTAATTTATTTCTTTTCAGCTTGTACATGAATTCGAGATAATCGTGCTAGAGAAAATATCACCTGATTTAGATCCATTTGAATTATCCACCAATTCAAAGTACCTATACAAAATGGCCAATGCAATTTCGAATGGTGTTGTTCCTGCGGATTTGTCTTACATTAAACCAGGACCAATAGCACATTCACGTTGTATGTGTCAACTGAAAATCCATCAAGGAATGTGAAAATTCTGGCAACATACATAATGAAAGTGTTCAAGCTGATTTAAAAAAGAATACACAATTACATAACCTTGAAGTTTTAACATGTAAAGTAAAGTAATAAATTTGGGTTTTTACTGTACCAGTTTTTATGTATTACACATATTGCCGTGTAGCATACATAATATGAGATAAGATTCCTGCTTAGAATTAAAAATAGTTTTATAAGTTGTAATCTTTTATGTAAATACATTTCCCACATGGGTTGGTTTCATGTGGAAAACGTATGTTTAATAGTTTTTAAAGTATTTAGGAAATTATATATAAGTAGGGAAAAATTGTAAATAAAGATCAGTTCAATTTGAAACGCTCGAACGATTGTGTCGTCTAATTCATTTTATATTCGCTCTCGCTAGCTAGTCGAAGACATTGGTGACCTCTAAAAAACACTAAAAAATTAAATAAATTTTAGTTTCCCCCCACCAGTGGTAAGGAACTCTAAAATTTGTTTTTAGTGGATTTTGAACACGAAAGAAAGGAAAATAATAAATAAAAAAAAAAAAAAAAAATTTTTTTTTGTTGTTGAATTAAAAGTAAAGTCGGTCGCGCCGTGCATATATAAAAAAAAAAAAAAAAAAGAGGGTAAAGTAATTTTTTGCATTAATTTTTATTTACATTCTTTTTTATATTAAATTTACGAAATGGCCGCGATTCAAGTTATTAAGGATCAGGAAACGTTAGGGAACGACATAGCGGCCTGCTACAATTCGCTGAGCAAATTAGCTCAGAGTAATGTAGCGGGAAATGAATTGACAGAACAAGTCCGTGAGCTGAGGACATCATTGTATACATTGGTAGAGCAATTTGAAAAAAATGATAAGGAACTCCGACCGCCCTCAGCCACATTGGAGCACAATGCGTACTTCAAAACGGACTTTGTGGATAAAGTTAGGAGGGCGATGACAAATTTTGAGAGTTTATACGGTAGTTTAAAAGAAAGACTACAAACGGAACAGAAAGCAGCGTCTTTAAAAGCTTCGACAAAAGTAGGAGGCAGTACAGGGGGTACGCAGGTGCAAAAGCCACCTCCAAGTGCACCTGCAGACACTTCGCTTTCATTTCCAAAACCTCTGCCATATGCGTCTAAAAAAGAACAAGAACACAATTTCCAAAATCATGGACTGATACGTCAGTTCCGATATGTTCTTGACGACTTTGAGGCAAAAATTGACAAATTTAAAAATAAGGAGGTCTCTGTAGACATCCTTAAAGAAAAATATAAAATAACAGAACAAGTGTTCATGCAGTACATGGGACATTATCCGGACGATGAATTGACGGAGGTGTTTTATGCATTGAGGGATCGTTATCAGGGAATACCCGGCATAGAAAGCTATGCCAAGTCCCTTCCATTTCAATTACCCTCTATAGACATTCCGAAATTCAGCGGAAATGTTGTAGAATGGGATACATTTAGGGAGTTATTTGAAGAGTTGATAATTGATCAACCAATTTCAAATATCCAAAAAATGTGTATTTTAAAAACAAAAATAGTCGGAGAAGCAGCAAGGAAAATTTCTAAGCTGTCGGCTAAAGACGAAAATTTTGAGACTGCCTGGAGTATATTGAAAGATCATTACTCAAATAAAAGGGCAACAACCTCAATTTATTTCAAGTCTATAATAGACGCTCCTTTCGTAATTTATAATGAACGAAGTGTAAAAAACTTCATTGAGATTATAAATGAGAGCGTACAGGCTCTTGGAGCTATGAAAATGGAATACGAAGAAATGTACCAAGCATTTATGTGTTTCGTACTTCAGCGAAAATTGGATGAAAAATTAGGAATCCAATTTGAGCAGCATTTGGGGAAATCAAGAGATCTGCCAAAATTGGATGATCTGTTAGAATTCCTCAAACAAATGCATTATTCTTTGGAGGCAAGCCAACTGATCATGGGAAAGGACAAAGGGGTGGTAAATCCTTCGGGAAATGAACAAAAATCTTGGGAGGCAAGCCGAAATGTTGCAAATCCTTCAAGATATGGAGTTCAGTATGCTCAGGGGGCAGGTCAGAGGACAAATCCCTCAAAAAATGCTTTAAAAATAAAGTGCCCACTAAGTTGTGCAGCTGGACATCTCTTATATAGATGTTCCAAATTTAGAAGCCTCCCCATCAAAGAGAAATGGGATAAGGTAGTTGAACATAATGTGTGTTCCAAATGTCTCAACACTGGTCATACAAAAAAGGCATGTACCAGTAATTTTGTTTGCAGAACTTGCAATGGTGACCATCATTCTCTTCTTCATAGAGAGAAAATACCTCAAAAAACTGTTTTGGTAAACAGTGATGAGGATGAAGATGTTATTTTATCCACAGCAATAGTAGAAGTTAAAAACGATAATAACAAATGGGTAAACTGCCGCGTCCTGCTGGATGGTGGATCGCAGGTTAATATTATTTCTAAAGAATTTAGAAATAAATTAAAATTAAAAGGTCTTAAAATAAACAGACAATTTGAGGGATTAAATATGAAAAAATCATCAGCTCATGAAAAGGTTGGAATTATTATGAGGTCAAAAGCGACTGATTATAATACCTTTTTAAATGCGGTAGTCATGGATAAATTTGTGTCAAATGTACCAGGGATACAAATGATGGCTGGAAATTTTCCAGAAACCATTAAGTTAGCGGACCCTGGGTATAATATTCCAAATGGAGTAGATTTGCTTTTATCCAATCAATTTGTATTTGACCTTATATGCGATGGCAAAATACAGGATAAAAAGACGAATACAAAATTGCAAAACACTAAATTAGGGTGGGTTGCATATAGTATGACAAAAATAGATGGTTCCAAACCAAAACCAAATATCATGCCCTTAAGAAAGTGGTGTGCCAATGATAAGACATTGTTAGAAGACGTTGACGAAGAAGATATGGAAGTAAACTTACAAATAGAATCAGAGGAACTGAATTCTGTTAAAGCACTTGGTAGTATCTGGAATCCAAATTCAGATGAATTAGGGCTTAAATGTAAATGGGTATCACAAGAAAAAATCACTAAACGTACCATATTAGGTGAGGTTTCAAGACTGTTTGATCCACTTGGTTTAGTTGGACCGGTAATAGTTACTACCAAGATACTTTTGCAGGACTTGTGGAAGTTAAAAATAGATTGGGATGAAAAAGTTCCTGAAGAAACCAGTTCCAAATGGAAGTTGATTAAGGAAAATTTTTATCACCTAGATGAATTAAAAGTACCTAGACATATAATCTGTGTCAAACCAGCGCAAGTGGAGTTACATGGGTTCTGTGATGCGTCTATGAAAGCATATGGTGCAGCGATATATATTAGGTCAGTTGATAGCTTTGGGAAGGTGTTTACCCAATTAGCAGCATCAAAATCAAGGGTTGCTCCAACTAAAACAATTACACTGCCAAGATTAGAACTTTGTGCAGGTGTATTATTAGTAGACCTAATGAAAGTCGTTATTAAAAGTTTAAAGATGAAGTTAGACGATATAGTGTATTATACAGATTCTTCTATAGTTTTAAGCTGGATTAAATTAGAACCAGCTCGTTTGCATATATTCGTGTCGAATAGAGTAAGCGCAATTCAGTCAAATAGTGACGTCTCGCAATGGAGACATGTTAAATCGGAAGAAAATCCTGCTGACCTAATATCAAGAGGATTGTTAGGTAAAGAAATCCTCAATAATAGTTTCTGGTTTGAAGGTCCTAAATTTCTAGAACAAATAGATTACCAAGAACCGGAAATGGATTTAACAAGTGAAAAAATACCTGAGCTAAAGAAAAGTAAAGTTATGTTAGCAGTTCAGAAAAATAATTGGATGTATGGTAAAATTAACCATAAAAATAATTTCAATTTTTTACAAAATGTTATTGCTTACATTATTAAATTTATCAATAATGCTAGGAAGGGCACTAGAAAATCTTTTATAACATATAGGAAGAAGGCCTTGGTATTGATAATTAAAGAAATTCAAAAGGATAATTTTTATGATGAAATAAAAGTACTAAAGTCGCAGAAGATTTTAAGTAAATCATCTCAATTATCAAATTTATGTCCAATACTAGATGAGAACAATATCATTCGTGTAGGGGGTAGGTTGCAAAATAGCAGCTTGCCGTAGGAGGCTAGACACCCCATGCTTTTGCCTTACAATGATAAAATCGTAGAATTGTTAATAGAATATTTACATGTTCAACATTTGCATGTAGGTCCACAAGGATTATTGGCAATTGTCAGACAACAATTTTGGCCATTACGTGGACGACAATTAGTTAAAAAGATTGTAAATAGGTGTTATAAGTGCTTTAGAGTAGAACCAACAAAATTGCACCAATTAATGGGAAATTTACCAGAAGATCGTGTAATTAGAACAAGGCCATTTCTTAATGTGGGAATTGATTTTCTTGGTCCAATAACAATTCATTATAAGGTTAGAGGAAAAAAGACAGATAAGTCATATGTATGCATATTTGTCTGCTTTACTACTAAAGCTGCCCATTTAGAAGTTGTATCAGACTTAACTTCAGCAGCCTTTATAGGGGCTTTAAAAAGGTTTGTAGCCAGAAGAGGTTGTCCATTGAAAATTTATTCTGATAATGGTACTAACTTTGTAGGAGCAGCAAACAGCCTTAATGAAATTTTTCATTTGTTTGCCAGTGAGCAGCATAAGGCCAATGTAAACGATTTTTGTACTTCACGTAATATCGAATGGTTGAATATACCAGCCAGATCACCACATGTGGGGGATTATGGGAAGCTTGCGTGAAATCTGTTAAAAAGCATTTTTACAAAGTAACGGAAGGAATAATGACGTACGAAGAGTTGTACACACTGATGACACAGATAGAGTCCGTTTTAAATTCTCGTCCGCTCACTCCATTGTCGGACGATCCTAATGATTTTAAAGTTTTAACGCCAGGAAATTTTTTAATTGGGGAATCATTTTCGACATTTATTGACTCTACAAGCAATAAATGTTATCTTGGGATGCGTGAACATTGGAAAGCCGTGCAAATAAATATGGAGGAATTCTGGAGGAGGTGGTCTTCAGAATATTTATCCGAACTGCAAAAAAGGTACAAATGGAATAAACCATGTACGAATATAGAAATAGGAACCCTTGTCCTCCTAAAAGATGAAAACAGTCCTCCAATGAGCTGGAGGCGGGGGAGGGTCATCCGCACCATAATGGGTTCGGATTGGTTATGTAGAATGGTGGACGTAAGGACCAGCAATGGGGAAACCAAAAGGTCAGTCCACAATGTTTGTCCTTTTCCTACCGAAGAAAATGAAGAAGTACTGGACACATCATCCAGTGAAGTAAATTCTACAAAGAGAAATAATCCATCTTCAAAGACAAAGAAAAGAATGGACTTTCCATCTTTAAATAATGAAAATTTAAATAATAAAAATATAAATAAAAATCACCCAAGAAGTGATAATTCAAAAAGAATTAAAAATAAGAATATGTTAGCGGTATTATTAACACTACTAACGATTATAAGTCCTGTTAGATCACAGTTTAATGTAAGTAGGTTTGAGAACAAGGCAGGGATATTCTTCGACAAGGTAGCAACGGTAGGGTTAACCAGAACATCGTGGAACATAGCAGTACATATAAATATCAGCGAATATGTGGCATCGATGAAGTCCCTTGATGCAGCAATGCTGTCACTTTCCAATCTGAAAAGAAAAGAAGCCATATATCTGTCGTCATCTTATCAAAATTTATTAACGATTTATGAGAGGATTTTGAACAAAAATGATATGATAATGTCTTCAAACCCAAAAAGACAGAAAAGATCACTTCTGCCATTTATTGGAGGCGTGTACCATTCGTTATTTGGACTAATGGATGAAGAGCACGCGGAACAAGTGTCGCAAAAGATAAAGCAGAATACCAATAATAATGAATATTTGCTCAATATTGTCCGAAATATGTCATCAATACAAGATATGACAATGGACATAATAAAAAATCAAAACAAAGCTATTTTTAAAAATATTCAGACACTTAGTGGCGCTATCCAAACACTTGAAGCGGAAATGCACGAAACAAAAGATGAAGCTGATAGTATCAAGGCGATATCAAATATTCTAATGTCGCTGGATATATTTGAGAAAATACAAGATGACATCATTGGAGCCGTTTTCAACGCGAAGGGAAATTTCCTTAATGGTATACTACCCTTAAAAAAGTTCAGAAATCAAATTGAACTCATCAAGGCAAACATAAACAAAAATTTGAGATTGCCAACGGAAGAACCGGTCGAATTGGCTAAGGTAGCTAAAGTATCGACTCGGACGACATCAGAATTTGTGCTTTTCAATATTCAAATTCCCTTAATAAATAATGAAGTATTTTACGCATATGAAATCTACACATACCCCACAATACATGACGGGTTCTCGATTAGCATTCATACCAGCAGCAGATATTTCCTTATAGATGAAAGAAGAACATTGTACTACGTTTTGAACGGTGATAATTTTGAGCATTGCCAGAAGATGAGGGATCTCACACTATGTCATCAAGTCCACCCTCTATTCAACACCAGATCTACAAATAACTGCGAAATTCAATTGTTTCTGAAATCAAGAAAAATTCCAGATAGCTGTGACATACAAATTAAAAAGGACTACAACTACTGGCGACAAACACATGCATCTAATACATGGATATTCGCGGTGTACGAAGATACTTCAGCAGAAGTAACGTGCAATGGAAGGACGCAACATCTTACTGTGAGTAGTTCTGGAATCTTTACTATGCAATCGGAATGTCGTTTGGAAGCAGCTGATATACAATTGTGGGCGTACGACGCTTATACATCCCAAGCTAGTTATGTGTTTCCATCCATAAATATATCCAAGTTTATTCCTTCCATAACACATCTCAAATTAAAAAGTGAAATGGAGATGTATAAAATCCCAGATATACCACCATCAACAAAAATATTTGGTTTTCCACTTCCTGCTGAACTTGACATCCATCACCTCACTCATTATGGAATGAGTATGACCACTTGGGTCGTCATCATCTTCATCCTAAGTGCCTTATTTTGGATCTTCAGAAGAACGTGTAAAATGTCATCTAGATACCTGCCTGCTGCCGTTGCGCTACCTCGTTTAGTTTAGGGTAGCATTAAATAAGTAATTTGATTCTGTTTTTCTTTGTTTTTGAAAGATTAGAATCTTTCAAGGCCGGCAGAATGTTCAAGCTAGAACATAAGAATTTTGATTTAAAAAAGAATACACAATTACATAACCTTGAAGTTTTAACATGTAAAGTAAAGTAATAAATTTGGGTTTTTACTGTACCAGTTTTTATGTATTAGAATAAAGATAAGAACAATGCATTGGTATTCTTGACGAATGCATTTTTTGTGTGTTGATCAGGTAACGACCCGTGGTTTGATTTTATTTGTTTGCTTTACAGCTACACATATTGCCGTGTAGCATACATAATATGAGATAAGATTCCTGCTTAGAATTAAAAATAGTTTTATAAGTTGTAATCTTTTATGTAAATACATTTCCCACATGGGTTGGTTTCATGTGGAAAACGTATGTTTAATAGTTTTTAAAGTATTTAGGAAATTATATATAAGTAGGGAAAAATTGTAAATAAAGATCTGTTCAATTTGAAAACGCTCAAACGATTGTGTCGTCTAATTCATTTTATATTCGCTCTCGCTAGCTAGTCGAAAACAGAAAGTGTATGTGCCGATGCACTTCAACATCAAGTACTATAATTCGGTGGTCGTCGGTAGTGCATTATTTTACAAATTCATTCGTTGGACACGATATTTGGATACAAATCTACGCGGAGTTGTGAATAATGTCATTAAAGATAATTCATATTACGCACATTCCGAAAATATTTTGTTAGCGATGTTATTTGATGATAAAAAAGAGACACGAAACAAATCAAGAAAATTGTACACTACCGAAGAAATTTGTACGACCCAGCACATCTTACAGTTTATCAAAAACCTTTGATAAACTTCAATTGTACAGATTATACGAATATGATTGATGTAAATAAAGATGATGTCTTATTCGAACCACCGTTTACGTATACCATTCCGTATGATCATTTGGAACAATATTTAGAATACGATGATCCACCATTGCCTGAACCAAGAATTCCGGTACATATACAAGCAACGGACAGACATGTTCAATTGCTGGCTAGCGTCTCTAAACGTGTTTTAGAAAAAAATCGACACAGGGTTATGGCAGTTACATCAGAAAGCCGTGCAAAATACCTCAGACTTGAAAGCAAGAAAGACTTTCAAAAATAACTTATTTCGCTTTTCTTCCACTAAATAATTTTTTTTTTTTAACATGTTCTTATTTTTTAAATAAAGATCAATTTTGATGAAAAACAGACGAAAATAGACGAAAAATAGTTAAAATATGCATGAGGCGCCCTCTGGCGGTGGTCGTAGGTAAAAATAAAGATGAGAAATGAATTTCTCGACCCCAAAAACCCCCCCCATATACACATAAAAAAGATAATATAACGATGAATAAAAAATCGAATTTTGAATCAAAATGATGTTATAGGGAAAAAATCATTTTTTGAAAAGTGGGAGACTCGAAAATCGAGATAGACCTATGGTTTCTTCACCAAAGTTGCTTAGAATTGTCCATAGAATCATCAACAAAAAATTTGGCCCGCCCTTATATATATATATAAGTTAAGGTATGTCTCACATACTGTGAAAGACATACCAACAATTATGGTAAACAAGTCCGTCCGCCAATTAAATCATCTAAAATGGTATCATTCATTTACTTTTTATTTTTATGTGCAAAGAAAACAAATATGTTACCACGCAGCTTGACGAATATTTTATTTCGAAATTTATTTTATGAATGTTTTGCCCGCATCAAATTACTCTCAACGGGCACGAGTATGTTGCAATATCACATTGCATTGTTTTACATTTATTTTTATGTCGCAATATCAGATTGTATTCCCAGGCATTTTTTATTTATTATTTTTCTGGCACCAATTACGGCCATTCACACTTTTATTTGTTTTGGGTGTCAGTTTCACAAAACATTTCCTCAAACCGCTGCATTTTATTTAATTATCTTGTCCCCTAATTCTGCAACGTAAACAGTCCTCAAGTCAGTGCACTTGAAACTTTCACGATTTATGATTGTGAAACTAAGGCACTTGACTTGAATTTATGTCAACCATATGTTTTGATTGAGTTGCGTTTTTTATGGTTTTCAGGTTTGGCTTGCTTTGGAATTTTTTCGGTGGTGTTTCTCTGTCGCTGAGGATTTGACTTTTCTTTATATTGATTACTATTAAGTAAAATAGAGTTAGTTAGTTAGCGTCAGAACTCAGACCTACATAGTAGGTAAAGAAATTATGTTATAAAAGAGTATTGAAATAAGACGGTCGTGTAATTAAGAAAAATACGCAACGTTAAATAATAGAAGTGAAAAACATAATTTTTATTGTATGAAACAGCAAAACTTTAAATGGAAGCTGTTGCAAATTTTAATAAAATTCATAAATTGAAACAAAATACTTACATAGTAAGAACAATAAATAAAACAATTGTAAAAGAATAAATAAAATAATTTATATAAAGATTATAAAATATAAATATTTAAATTTTCAATCATAGAGATGTATATATTTATAAGGGTTAAACATGGTTGTTGTTTTTTTTTGTTTTGTAATAATACCGTGATTTGTTTTATGGTTTTAAATGATTGTTCACTGTATATAGTATATCGTTTTTGTTTCTTCTTTGTCTTTTTTTTATTTATTTTTTTCTATTAATATAATAAGTCCATTTACTTTCAATACGAGCTCGTTTCTTTCTATTTTTTTTTTTTTTGGTTTGTTAATTTTATATTCTTTTAAGATTTTTGTTATTTCTTCCCTACTGGGAGGTCTAACGTTTTCATTATTATTTAGAGTATTTTCAACAACACTGATATATATATATATATGTATTCTCTTTTTTTTTTAACTCGTATCAAATTTATATTTTTTTGTGTATCAAAAAAAAAGCAAAAACTAAAAAAAGATTTTCAAATAAAAATGTTTCAAAAAAGCTTGAAGCTTAGAAACTTATTTTTTTTTTTTTTAATTATAATTTGAAAAACGATTTCTTAAAGCGAATTTTTTTTCTTTTATTTTTCACCTCACAATACAATTTCAAAACACTCTCGTAAAGTTTAAATGATTCCCATAAGAATTGTTGGAATTGGTTATAAAGATTTTGAAAAATGTGTTCTAAATCACTAACGATTAATCTGTTTATGGCGATTAGGTTATGTTTATGCTATTTGTAGAAAAACGTGTGTACTATGAAAAACTTTCTTTGAATTTTTAATGTTTGCTTTTTTTTAATATTTTAACTTTTTCATCATTTTTTTTTATTTCAAATTAGATTTAATTCCTTTTTTTTTTTACTTAAAAATTTATTAGTAATATTGCTACATAAACTTGTTAAATTAATTTCAATATGATATTTATGATTTTTTTTTCCTCAGCCTGTAGCCTGTAGTCGGTAGTCTGTAGTCTCCGATCTAAATGACTAAACCAAATAAATTCAATTACAAAATACCTTTTTCTGAAGATTTTGTAGGAGTTGTTACGCCTGGGGTTGGTGGTTTGACTACTGATGCAGTTGCTATTGTTGTCTCTGGGATTGCTGTTGTTTCTGTTGTCTCTCGTGTTGCTGTTGTTTATCGCGTTACCGTTAACACATGATGGATTAGGTTGAGATGGCTGGTACTATAGTTGGAAAAGTATTATTTGATGCTTTTAGTGGTGGTAAGCGTTAGTGTCGCTGTGGCGGTAAGGGGTGCTGTTGGTGCTGGACGAGGCTTGGGGTTTAAAGCTGCTGTTGGTGTTGTAGCGGTACATGATGAAATGGTCTGGCATGGCTGCTGTATGTATGAAGGGACTCCGATGGTTGCGTTACTCTGAGGTGGTGTTCTATCTTGGATTTGCCAGCAAATTTACAAGTTTTATCTTAGAATTTTCTTCCTCTTTTTTGATGTGTAAACATCTATACGCGCAGGGGGTTAAATTTCTATTTCACAATACAATCGCAAAAACATCGTAACACATCGGTGTGAGCTGAAGTGTAAATCGGTGTGACTTTATCTGATTCTATTTGTGAAAAAATTATGATATGTTCTTTTCTAAACATTTTCCAATTGTCTTTCAAAAAACATCAATTGTATTTCAAAAACATCAATTCTATTTCAGAAACCATAAATATAATTTCAGAAAACATCATTTGAATTTCAGAAAACATAAATAGAATTTCAGAAAACATCAATATAATTTCAGAAAAAATCATTCGAGTTTCAGAAAACATCAATTGAATTTCAGAAAACATCAATAGAATTTCAGAAAACATCACTTGAATTTCAGAAAACATAAATAGAATTTCAGAAAACATCAATATAATTTCAGAAAACATCATTCGAGTTTCAGAAAACATCAATTGAATTTCAGAAAACATCAATAGAATTTCAGAAAACATCAATTGTATTTCAGAAACCATCAATATAATTTTAGAAAACATCATTTGAATTTCAAAAAACATAAATAGAATTTCAGAAAACATCAACATAATTTCAGAAAACATCATTCGAGTTTCAGAAAACATCAATTGAATTTCAGAAAGCATCAATAGAATTTCAGAAAACATCAATTGTATTTCAGAAACCATCAATATAATTTCAGAACACATCATTTGAATTTCAGAAAACATAAATAGAATTTCAGCAAACATCAATATAATTTCAGAAAACATCATTTGAATTTCAGAAAACATCAACATTATTTCAGAAAACATCATTCGAGTTTCAGAAAACATCAATTGAATTTCAGAAAGCATCAATAGAATTTCAGAAAACATCAATTGTATTTCAGAAACCATCAATATAATTTCAGAAAACATCATTTGAATTTCAGGAAACATAAATAGAATTTCAGAAAACATCAATATAATTTCAGAAAACATCAATTGTATTTCAGAAACCATCAATATAATTTCAGAAAACATCAATTGTATTTCAGAAACCATCAATATAATTTCAGAACACATCATTTGAATTTCAGAAAACATAAATAGAATTTCAGAAAACATCAATAGAATTTCAGAAAACATCAATTGTGTTTCAGAAACCATCAATAGAATTTCAGAAAACATCATTTGAATTTCAGGAAACATAAATAGAATTTCAGAAAACATCAATATGATATCAGAAAACATCAATTGTATTTCAGAAACCATCAATATAATTTCAGAAAACATCAATTGTATTTCAGAAAACATCAATAGAATTTCAGAAAACATAAACTGTATTTCAGAAAACATCAATAAAATTTCAGAAAACGTCAATTGAATTTCAGAAAACATCAATATAATTTCAGAAAACATCAATTGTATTTCAGAAAACATCAATTGTAATTCAGAAAACATCATTTGAATTTCAGAAAACATAAATAGAATTTCAGAAAACATCAATTGTATTTCAGACACCATCAATATAATTTCAGAAAACATCATTTCAATTTCATAAAACATAAATAGAATTTCAGAAAACATCAATATAATTTCAGAAAACATCATTCGAGTTTCAGAAAACATCATTTGAATTTTAGAAAACATAAATAGAATTTCAGAAAACATCAATATAATTTCAGAAAACATCATTCGAGTTTCAGAAAACATCAATTGAATTTCAGAAAACATCAATAGAACTTCAGAAAACATCAATATAATTTAAGAAAACATCATCCGAGTTTCAGAAAACATCATTTGAATTTCAGAAAACATAAATAGAATTTCAGAAAACATCAATATAATATCAGAAAACATCATTCGAGTTTCATAAAACATCAATAGAATTTCAGAAAACATCAATTGTGTTTCAGAAAACATCAATTGTATTTCAGAAAACAGCATTTGAATTTCAGAAAACATAAATAGAATTTCAGAAAACATCAATAGAATTTCAGAAAACATCAATTGTATTTCAGAAAACATCATTTGAATTTCAGAAAACATAAATAGAATTTCAGAAAACATCAATATAGTTTCAGAAAACATCATTCGAGTTTCAGAAAACATCAATTGAATTTCAGAAAGCATCAATAGAATTTCAGAAAACATCAATTGTATTTCAGAAACCATCAATATAATTTCAGAACACATCATTTGAATTTCAGAAAACATAAATAGAATTTCAGAAAACATCAATATAATTTCAGAAAACATCATTTGAATTTCAGAAAACATAAATCGAATTTCAGAAAACATCAACATTATTTCAGAAAACATCATTCGAGTTTCAGAAAACATCAATTGAATTTCAGAAAGCATCAATAGAATTTCAGAAAATATCAATTGTATTTCAGAAATCATCAATATAATTTCAGAAAACATCATTTGAATTTCAGGAAACATAAATAGAATTTCAGAAAACATCAATATAATTTCAGAAAACATCAATTGTATTTCAGAAACCATCAATATAATTTCAGAAAACATCAATTGTATTTCAGAAAACATCAATAGAATTTCAGAAAACATAAACTGTATTTCAGAAAACATCAATAAAATTTTAGAAAACGTCAATTGAATTTCAGAAAACATCAATATAATTTCAGAAAACATCAATTGTATTTCAGAAAACATCAATTGTATTTCAGAAAACATCATTTGAATTTCAGAAAACATAAATAGAATTTCAGAAAACATCAATTGTATTTCAGAAACCATCAATATAATTTCAGAAAACATCATTTGAATTTCAGAAAACATAAATAGAATTTCAGAAAACATCAATATAATTTCAGAAAACATCATTCGAGTTTCAGAAATTATCATTTGAATTTTAGAAAACATAAATAGAATTTCAGAAAACATCAATATAATTTCAGAAAACATCATTCGAGTTTCAGAAAACATCAATTGAATTTCAGAAAACATCAATAGAATTTCAGAAAACATCAATTGTGTTTCAGAAAACATCAATTGTATTTCAGAAAACATCATTTGAATTTCAGAAAACATAAATAGAATTTCAGAAAACATCAATAGAATTTCAGAAAACATCAATTGTATTTCAGAAACCATCAATATAATTTTAGAAAACATCATTTGAATTTCAAAAAACATAAATAGAATTTCAGAAAACATCAACATAATTTCAGAAAACATCATTCGAGTTTCAGAAAACATCAATTGAATTTCAGAAAGCATCAATTGTATTTCAGAACACATCATTTGAGTTTCAGAAAACATAAATAGAATTTCAGAAAACATCAATAGAATTTCAGAAAACATCAATTGTATTTCAGAAACCATCAATAGAATTTCAGAAAACATCATTTGAATTTCAGGAAACATAAATAGAATTTCAGAAAACATCAATATGATTTCAGAAAACATCAATTGTATTTCAGAAACCATCAATATAATTTCAGAAAACATCAATTGTATTTCAGAAAACATCAATAGAATTTCAGAAAACATAAACTGTATTTCAGAAAACATCAATAAAATTTCAGAAAACGTCAATTGAATTTCAGAAAACATCAATTGTATTTCAGAAAACATCATTTGAATTTCAGAAAACATAAATAGAATTTCAGAAAACATCAATTGTATTTCAGAAACCATCAATATAATTTCAGAAAACATCATTTCAATTTCAGAAAACATAAATAGAATTTCAGAAAACATCAATATAATTTCAGAAAACATCATTCGAGTTTCAGAAAACATCATTTGAATTTTAGAAAACATAAATAGAATTTCAGAAAACATCAATATAATTTCAGAAAACATCATTCGAGTTTCAGAAAACAGCAATTGAATTTCAGAAAACATCAATAGAATTTCAGAAAACATCAATATGATTTCAGAAAACATCATCCGAGTTTCAGAAAACATCATTTGAATTTCAGAAAACATAAATAGAATTTCAGAAAACATCAATATAATATCAGAAAACATCATTCGAGTTTCAGAAAACATCAATAGAATTTCAGAAAACATCAATTGTATTTCAGAAAACATCAATTGTATTTCAGAAAACATCATTTGAATTTCAGAAAACATAAATAGAATTTCAGAAAACATCAATAGAATTTCAGAAAACATCAATTGTATTTCAGAAAACATCATTTGAATTTCAGAAAACATAAATAGAATTTCAGAAAACATCAATATAGTTTCAGAAAACATCATTCGAGTTTCAGAAAACATCAATTGAATTTCAGAAAACATCAATAGAATTTCAGAAAACATCAATTGTATTTCAGGAAACATCAATTGTATTTCAGAAAACATCATTTGAATTTCAGAAAACATAAATAGAATTTCAGAAAACATCAATTGAATTTCAAAAAGCATTATTTGAATTGCTGAGAACATTAATTGTATTTCAGAAAACATCAATAGAATTTCAAAAGCATCATTTGAATTGCTGAAAACATTAATTGTATTTCAGAAAACATCAATTGTATTTCAGAAAACATCAATTGTATTTCAGAAAACATCATTTGAATTTCAGAAAACATAAATAGAATTTCAGAAAACATCAATTGTATTTCAGAAACCATCAATATAATTTCAGAAAACATCATTTCAATTTCAGAAAACATAAATAGAATTTCAGAAAACATCAATATAATTTCAGAAAACATCATTCGAGTTTCAGAAAACATCATTTGAATTTTAGAAAACATAAATAGAATTTCAGAAAACATCAATATAATTTCAGAAAACATCATTCGAGTTTCAGAAAACATCAATTGAATTTCAGAAAACATCAATAGAATTTCAGAAAACATCAATATAATTTCAGAAAACATCATCCGAGTTTCAGAAAACATCATTTGAATTTCAGAAAACATAAATAGAATTTCAGAAAACATCAATATAATATCAGAAAACATCATTCGAGTTTCAGAAAACATCAATAGAATTTCAGAAAACATCAATTGTATTTCAAAAACATCAATTGTATTTCAGAAAACATCATTTGAATTTCAGAAAACATAAATAGAATTTCAGAAAACATCAATAGAATTTCAGAAAACATCAATTGTATTTCAGAAAACATCATTTGAATTTCAGAAAACATAAATAGAATTTCAGAAAACATCAATATAGTTTCAGAAAACATCATTCGAGTTTCAGAAGACATCAATTGAATTTCAGAAAACATCAATAGAATTTCAGAAAACATCAATTGTATTTCAGGAAACATCAATTGTATTTCAGAAAACATCATTTGAATTTCAGAAAACATAAATAGAATTTCAGAAAACATCAATTGAATTTCAAAAAGCATTATTTGAATTGCTGAGAACATTAATTGTATTTCAGAAAACATCAATAGAATTTCAAAAAGCATCATTTGAATTGCTGAAAACATTAATTGTATTTCAGAAAACATCAATTGAATTTCAGAAAACATCAATTGCATTTCAGAACACATCAATTGAATTTCAGAAAACAGCATAATCGACTTATTTTTTATGCACTGGAAAATATGATGTTGATGTTTTCTTTAATTATTAGATGTTTACATATCTCCCTTGTGATCGGACTCACATGATTTTTTTTCTGATTTGACGACAGTCGAGGAAAGTAGTTGTCCTTTAAATCCACTTATGAATACCAATCGGATATTTCGTGTTATGTTGGTGGTCTTAAGAGAAGGGTCTACTTTCTCTGGCTTTATTTTGGTGGCTTGGCCAATTTTTCGTTCCAACCAACTTAAATGGACATCGAACACTTCCAGTGGTGCTCAGTTTATAAAAGTAGTTTGGTGACCACGTTGTTAAGCTTTTTATTCTTTTTGTTTCGAACTATGACGGCAACACAAATGCTGTTGGTATGTTAAAAGTAAAAAAAAATTTTTTTTTTTCGTAACAGAAACCAGAACAGAGCAGCATGTTTTTGCTGGTAATGTCGCTTTTTATTTATTTTTTTTTTACAACAGGACACTGCCACTTGTTTTCGTTTGTGATATATTAGTTTTTTTTTGTTTCCTTAATTGCACATGTCTACGCACACTCATTAGACTCAAGACTGCACTCTAAACACATTCGCCTACCACTTTTCAAACAGGAAAGAAACTGAACCCACGCGAAAAATTCCTTTTATATGGTCATCACTATATGTTCTGCGCGCCTCCATCTTTGACGCTCGCTGCCATCTTATTTCTTCGTTCTTATTATTTTTCGTTAAACTCGGTTGGAAATTTATTCCTTTATTGTGCAAGGTCGCATTTTGAAGCAGTATACAATATTTTTTTCTGAACGAAAATTTGGCACACTGGGCCGTCACAAAGCCAGCTTTTGGATACATAAGCTCTGGAGTATCAAAAGTTGGGAAAAACGAGTGTATATATACCTTGGTTTATTTCACAGTGGTTTAGAGTGTGAGCTAAAATTTTATGTGCAAAAAATTCAAAACTTAAGGTGCTGGGCATGTATGTTTCCTATGAGTTGTCCTTTCATGTTTTCAACCTCATACATATTTTTCCCTATGGGTCTACGAATCCTACATTTCAACCAGGGTTTACACAATTTAGCGTTTTGAAAAGTTACTTTGTATGAAATTCTTCCGGTAGACTTCTTGGCCGGATTTAAAATTAATTTCTCTAACTCTTTTGTTGTAGTTTTTTGCATTTTTCTCATATGATTCGTGTAGTTTATGCTGGATTTCCTCACGCATTATTTGCATTTTGGCGGTTTTCTGTAAAACTAACATTTCTCCATCACTTAATGCTCCAATTTTTTTTAGAATCTGGTAAGCTTGAGCATGGGTTTCCATGTTGAAACCAAACAGGGCGCAGTACGGAGTTAGGCCTGTCGAAGAGTGTATAGTTGACCGCAGGGCACATTCAATGTCTGATAGGTTTTCGTCCCATTTAGACTGATCGTTCCGTAGAAATCCCCGTATGCTACTCAAAATGGACTGGTTCACCCGTTCGCTAGCGTTCGACTGTGGAGAGTATATGGCTGTGCGCACGTGGTATATTCCGTAAAGATCCATTAGTTCTTTGAATAATTCACTAGTGAATTGTTTTCCATTATCGGAATGCACTATTTCAGGTACGCCGAATTTGTGAAACACTTCCGTAGTTAGAAATTTTATAACCGCTTTAGCCGTTGCTTTAGGCATTGCTTTGAGTAGAATAAATTTTGTGTGATGATCGAGTACAATGAAGATGTAAGTGTTCCCGGTTCGGGTTCTAGGGTACGGTCCTAAAAAATCTATACAGACTTTTTGGAATGACCTATCGGTTTTTACTTCCTTACCCATTGTCGGCCTTAGGGTTTGCCTAGGATGCTTATTCTCTTGACAAATTTGGCATTTTTTACAAAATTTCTGACGTCGGTAGCTAACGTTGGCCAATAGAAATATTCTTTGATGTTGTATATCGTTTTTGATGTTCCATTATGCGCTGTGTTTTCATTATGAGACCATTCGTTTACTCTCTCGGTCAATTTATGTGGTAACCAAATTTTCCATGCGTCATCATTATCTTCCAATTCTCCCATATTACAATTGATTTTTTATAAACAATACCTTCTGAAACTTTCAGATCTGGCAATTGATCCTTGTTTTGTTCTATGGTGTCTATCAACTGTCTATACTGTTAATTATTAAATTCTTCTGACTCGAGATCTATAATGGATTTTGACTCTATCGATAATTCCTCCATGTCCAGTCGCGAAAGCATATCAGGCACAATGTTTTTAGTTCCTTTCCGATGTTCTACTTTAAATTTAAATCCTTGCAATTTTAGACTCCAGCGCGCTAATCTTCCATTTAGGTCCTGTTGTTTCATCAGCCATTTCAAACTAGAGTGATCGGTTATGACTGTGAAGTCATTAATTCAATGTATTGGCGGAACTTTTCTATTGCCAGAACTGCTGCTAGACATTCCTTCTCGGTTGTTGAATAATTTCTTTGGGCAGGGTTCAACTTCCGTGAAAAATATTGAATGGGGTGTTCTCCTTCCTCAACGTCTTTTTGGAACAATACGGCTCCGATGCCAACGTTGGATGCATCACATTGAACGAAAAACGGTGTTTTTGGTGGCTTTATGTTCAAGATAGCTTCAACTTTACTTGGGTCGGGTTTTAATTTCCCTTCGCCTACAATATAACCGAGATATTTTAACTCTTTATAACAAACTTTTGATTTTTGCATATTTATAGTGAGTCCAGCTGCTGATATTTTTTTCCCGACTAATTTTAGCATTTCAATATGTGCATGGAAATCTGCAGAAACAATAAGTAGATCGTCAAGATATACGAAGACTCGGTCTTTAAGCTCCGAATGTATGACTTTGTCCATCAGTCTACACATGCGTTGTGCGGCGTTGCATAATCCGAACGGCATTACCTTGAATTGATAGTGTGGTCTCCCTTGGACAGTAAAAGCAGTTTTTGGTCGGCTTGATTCCTCTAAGGGCACTTGCCAAAAAGCGTCTTTTAGCTCTATCGCTGAAATGAAATAAGTATCTCCTAACCTGCTCAACAAACCGTCGATATTAGGTAAGGGGTAAGCGTCTTTTCGGGTTACTTTATTTAATTCCCTCGCATCTAAACACAATCTATTCTTGTTTGGTTTTCTTACCAGAGTTGTCCTATTGTCCAATCAGATTTGGTTGCTATCTCTATCACATCTAGCGAGAGCATTCGATCGATTTCATCGAACGTTAATTTTTGGACTGCTGGCGAAACTGGATAGTAACGCATTTTCCTTAGCTCAGCATCACCGGTATCGATAACATGCATTTCTAATGTTGTTTTACCTAAACCGTATTTACTGAAACAGCGAAATTCGAGTTTTGCATTTTCGAGCATCATTTTTTGGTCCTGGCTAAGGTCATGAATTTTAATGTTTTCGTTTTTGAAAGTCAATTCGTTTATTGAAAAAATTTTTAATCCGAACGAGTTCCAGAAATCGATCCCTAAAATAAGCTCTTGCGAAAGTGAAGGTACAACGTAAAATGTCATAGTTTTTGCTTTCTCCTTGCACTTGACTTCCAATCTGACTTTTCCGATTATGTTTAAACCTTTACCATCTGCTGTTTTAATAACTGAACGAAAGTCAAAAATTTAAGCATTCATTTTATTTAAGTTGTCAAAACAATTTCCACCGATACATGACACAGAAGAACCACTATCCATGAGTCCTTTCATGTTTAATCCATTAACTTTTACGTCTAAATAAGGTCTTATGTCGACATCTGAAATTAAACTTGAAACTAAACTAAACTTTTTCCTTTCTGATTTTCTCAGACTGTATCTGGATCTGGTTTTAATGATATTTGGTTTAATTTCGAAGCTTTCAAATATTTTTTTTCCGTATTTTTTGTATTTAGCCAGTTTCTCTTCGTATGGTATAATTTCTTTAAGTTTTCAAGTTTTGATAACTATGTAATTAACAGCGGAGCTTGAGTCATTTTTCTGTAAAATTTTATAATTGTTGTTGGTGCCATTTCGAAAGACATCAGTGTTATCCAAATGTACTAAAGGTTTTTCTAAAATTTCATCACTTCGTGGATCATTTTCATCGTTTATAGGAACTGTAAAATTTGTTTTAAAATTATTGTTTATTGGGGCTGTTTGGGATTTGAACATGATGGCCCCGTCTGCGTCATGCTCTTTTGTTTGTTTCCCAGACAAGTCGGACATTGTGGTGTAATTACGCCTTCGAACCCACATCTGTAACAGAATAAATTTCTCTGTTTTGAGTTGCAATCCATAAAGGTATGACCTGGTCCCTTGCAGTTCCAACAAGTGAGTTGTCTTGCCTGTGGAGTGTTAAATTTTAAAGCCTCTACTTTATAGTCTTCAATTGGTTGTTGTGAAAATTGTTTTGCAAAACTAATTTGATCATTTGAACTTTCATCTGAGAAATCTAACTCATTTACCCTTTTAAATTGGTTCGGTGGTTGGCGATAATGATTCCTTTTAGATAAGTTTCTCTCAGCTCGTTTACATTCATATAGCAGTTGATCTAAGTCATAAATATTAATCGGGTAGATCAGTTGAGTGAGACCATCTTTCAGGTTATCTTTAACTATCATTACCAATTCTTTTTCATTCTTTTCATTTGATTTTTTAGTGATATTATTTCATTTAAAAAGGATTCTGCGCTTTCGTTATAATTTTGCCTTCGATCCATTATTCGACGTTGAATTTCATAATCGCTTTCAAATATCCTATATTTCTTTACGATTTCAGCTTTTAAACGTTCCCAGTCGGTATTAGGATTCTGCTTACGGAAATTCCAAAACCAATCCTCAGCTGATCCAGATAAAAGATGATGAAAACCTTTTATTAAACTCGTCGTTGAACAATTATTATCTTGTCGAAGTGATTCAACCCTGAAAATAAAATCTTCGATGCTTGCTGATTTGTTTGAGTCGTCAAACTTTATCCCCCATTTTTCAATGCTTACATGACTAATGGTAGAAGAATAATTATATTGAGCTGGTTGTGAAGGTGGAAAATTTGGAACTTGAACGTAATTCTGTCCCGTGTTCCGTGGACGGTTCATGTGTGGAACTTGTTGTGGATGCTGCTGATAAGGCTGTTGATGTTGTTGATAAGGTTGTTGATGTTGATGATGATTACGTGGTGGCAATGGTTGTAAATGAGGAGGTATATTTGAATAATTATGTGGTGAGTCGATTTCATTCATTGTCGAATTAGAATGGGCTCTTTCAGATCTAATTACTTCTCTCACTATTTCAGGTATTAAACGATGAATATTTTCTTGTACTTCACGCAAAACATTTGCTTGAACAGCTCCGACTGTGGCACTAACATAGTCTTTTAACGAGAGACCGCTTCCATTAACGATCCGATTAGAAATTACTGGTTCATCCAAGTTAGGTACACTTTCCCTGGTATTTGTTATGAATTCATTCCGAATGCCACTGCAATTATGCTACTATACGGTGGTGATTGAAGAGTATCATCAAATTGCACAGGGGCTGTTGTTGCTGGGCCTAAATGAGGATTTTGTTGATTTGATATAATTGGTGCTGCCGATGACATTGTTGCAGTACTAGTGGTAGTGGTAGTAGTTATCGTTGCCATTGTACTGGTTTGTTCTCTAGGTGTTGTTTTAACAGATGATTTTGTTTTTTCCATGATTTTTGAGTGCACCGATTTTTTTGGTATCGCGCCAGTTGATGTACTTGCCGCTGTGGTTAATGTTGCCGTTGTTGTAGTAGGTGCTGCGTTCGAAGTTCTAGGTCGTAAATGCATACTTTTCTATAAAAAAAACATAGGACTTACCTTATCTCTATCGAAACCTAAATCTACAGTGGACCAAGAATTTATGGGTTAAAATCTTTCAATTATGTACGTATATATATACATACACACATATGTATAATGAGGTGGATGCTGTCGTAAAAATTATATATGTTTAATTACTAAGGAATCGGCTATAACGATAAGTTTCGACAACTTAAGATAGTCTGCGTAGATGCAATTTTAAATTTAGTAAAAACCTGATTTTATAAAAATAAGGTCTCGCTCACGTATATCTATAATATGGAATTCCTTTTTCAAAACTAAATTTTCAAAAAAGTTCGTTTAAATGTGGGTAATTTTGCAAATTTGAATTAATAAAATTTAGTGTTATTATTACTATTTAAGGCGTCATATCAAAAGAATAGTGCTTGAGTAATATTAGTGTAATATTAATATGCATATGGAGAATCGTGAAAAAAAAAATTTTTTGTTTGTTTTGTTGTTGAGTATATGTTTGTTTTTACAGAAAATTTTCTTAAAGAAAGCGCTGATTTATTTAGTTTTTTTTTTTTTTTTGTTTTTGTAAAGTTTTCAATTTCTTTATTTACAGATTTCCTAAAAAAAAAGGTTGAGTATCTTTTAGCAGTTAAGAAAAGATGCTTTGTGTAAATTGTGAAATTCTAATAATTCTTACTATAATCTCAAGCATTAAATTCCATTTGCATTTCCAAATAAATGCAAAAAAAATTGTTGGAGATTGTTTTTCCTTTTTGTGTCTTGGAGCAATTCAGGTCTTAAATTTCGAATTTGGAAAATAATTTGAACAATTGTGAATGTAAGTTTGGAAAAAATTGTTTATAGGCATATGTATGTTAATATAAATCAGCTAACTATCTGATCTATGTTATTCGACGATGTCGCGAATGAACTCTGACCCGTGGTCTTATAGTTCATGACTTACACCATTGATAACACACACCAAAAAGTCAGACGATTCTCCATCATTCACTAGTTAATCAGGTTTTGTGGCAACTCAGGCATAGCATTATGATTTGCTTTCCGGGACTCACAAAACGATCATGACCATTGAGCGATGGGATATATGGCAAACAAAAATTCACCTTTTGAGCTTTATATCAGTTAAAGATGTAGCAAATGAACTCTGACCAGTGGCTTACGGTTCATGACTTACACCATTTATTAAAACTGACATTATTTGCTGAAAACTCGAGTCACCTAGCTGTTGTTGGGTAAAAAAAATAACCGTGCCTATTTTGTTTGTGGGCGATAAACTAATTGTGCATATGTTGTTGTAGGGCTACAGAAAAAGTATGCCCCACGTTGGGCGCCATAATGTAATGGAATGAATACTTGGGGATACGTTGTGTTGGTTTTAATCGCATTGACAAATGGCTCCTTGTTGGGCACCGAATGCAATGGCTTTTGCCTTCGGGTATTGCGGATGGCACTCCAGGCTGTTTGGCTCCGGCTTGAGCTCGACGGCAATTGGGGGTTCTTCCGCGTGTTTCCATTATCATTAATAAGTATAGTGCCTGATGTTATTACCCTCAATTTACAAAGAAAATTAAAAAAGAAAAAAGGTTTGAAAAAGGTCAGGCTGCCCTCCCTTCGTCTGATTGTTAGATTTTTTTGAAAAATCTCCCTGATCACAATATTAGGCTACCTGTATCTCCTCTGTCTACATACTCAACCTTCCCTTTTTTTTAGTTAAGACTCTTCATTTCAAATAATTTTTAAACTTGAAAATTTCAGATTTTATTCACCATCTATTAATATACATACATAAATATTTCAAATTTTCCCATCATTAACTTCCTTTTTTTTTTGTTATGCTTTAATTACAGTATAAAATTTTGTTAGGTGATTTTGTTTGATATATATATATATATAAAGATTATAAAATATAAATATTTAAATTTTCAATCATAAAGATGTATATATAAGGGTTAAACATGGTTGTTTTTTTTTTTTTTTTTTGTTTTGTAATAATACGGTGTGCTACATTGATTTGTTTTATGGTTTTAAAAGATTGTTCACTGTTATTATTTTTTTATTTTTTTCTATTAATATAATAATTCCATTTACTTTCAATACGAGCTCGTTTCATTCTATTTTTTTTTTTTTTGGTTTGTTAATTTAATATTCTTATAAGATTTTTGTTATTTCTTCCCTAATGGAAGGTCTAACGTTTTCATTATTATTTAGAGTATTCTCATCTGAGGAAATACGTCATGATTCTTTACTGAATATTGAAATTATTGGTTTTATGTTAAAACTAAATCAAAAAAAAGTTTTTATTACTTGCTCCTACATACCTCCTGATTCTGATCAATCGATTTATAATGAACATTTTGAATCAGTAAAATCAGTTGTAACAAAGGCTAACCCTGAAGATTATGTAATTGTTTTTGGAGACTTTAATCTGCCGTTAATATCATGGACATTTTTAATTGATTCTTTTTACTACACTCCTACGGTGTCAAATGAAGATAAGGATAATTTCATAAATAATTTATCGGACTTGTGCCTTTTTCAAATTAATGGTGTTCATAATGATCATGAAAGGATTTTAGACTTAATTTATGTAAATGAGCCAATAAACTACTCTTTATCTCGCGCAGATCCTGTTACTTTACCAGAAGATCGTTACAATCCTACCATTGAATTAAACTTGAATTTGCCATTTGTTTCAAAGTGTAAATCAAATAACTTAAAAGTTTTTTGTTTCAAAAGAGCAAATTACAACGATTTAAATTATTACTTCATCAATACTGATTGGCTCCAATTATTATCTATTACATCTGGTTCTCCCACATCAAACGATACAACGATCAAGTTATTCTACGGAACTGTTCTATTTTATATGAATGAATGTATCCCGAAGTTTACTGTTTTCAACCACTCTGGCCCTCCTTGGAGCACAAAACAATTGTCGAGTCTTAAAAACTTAAAAAATAAACGACACAAAAAGTATAAAGTGTCTGGTCTTTTATCTGATTATACGAAATATTCAGTTACACGTGCAGAGTATAATATTCTAAATACAAAACTTCATAAAAATTACATGGAAACTATGAAAATAAATTTTAAGAGAGATCCAAAATCATTTTATAAATTTGTAAACTCTAAAAGGAAATCTACTGGATATCCAACTGAAATGAAGTATCTTAATCGTGCATCCCGTGATGATGCAGTTATTAGCGATATGTTTGCTGATTTTTTTAGCACAACTTACTCTGATGTTCAATATGACATTTCAAACATATATCCATTTCCAGTTATGGAACATCAATCAATTTCATTTCCTTTTTTAAAGACTTCGGATATCAAATATAACTTAAAAACATTCAAGAATTCAACTAACGGAGGACCTGACGGTATTCATAGCTGCATTTTAATCAACTGCGCCCAAACTTTGGCTGTTCCATTATGCATTTTATTTAATTCATCCATTAAACATGGGCATTTTCCTACATTATGGAAAGATTCATATATTATTCCTTTATTTAAATCTGGAAACAAATCGAATGTAGCTAACTATAGAGGAATAGCTAAGCTTTGTGCTATTTCAAAACTATTTGAAAAATGTTTAACGGATAATCTCTGTCATCAGGTTTCTTCTATAATATCACACTCACAACATTCGTAAGGGGTGCTCTATTTCAACTAATATTTTACAACTTACAACTTTGGTAAATCGGGGTTTCGTCAATGGGCTACATACCGACGTTATTTATACTGACTTCAGTAAAGCTTTCGATAAAGTAAATCATGATCTTTTACTCAATAAATTATATTTGATGGGCTTTACAACAAACAGCATAAGCTGGATAAAATCTTACTTGATCAACAGAAATCAACGTGTTTATTTTAATAATACTACTTTAAAGAATATTATAGTTAAATCTGGTGTGCCTCAAGGAAGTCATCTTGGACCAATTTTATTTACTCTTTTTATAAATGATCTACCAAGTTTAATAAAACCCTCAAATGTTCTTATGTATGCTGATGCAAGATTTTCTTAAGCTATAAGAATTATTGTGAACAAATTCACCTACGACATGATCTAAATAATTTTTATAGATGGTGCCACATAAATTTAATGGAATTAAATTTAAAAAAATGCAAACACATGCACTTTACTAGAAAATTAGGTGCATTTGGTTGTTACAAATTTGGAGATTACCAGTTGGAGCAAGTAAATAAAATCCTGGATCTGGGTGTTCTTTTAGATGTCAAATTAAAGTTTGTTCAACACATTTCGACGATAATTATTAAAGCACGTGGTGTACTGGCCTTCATTAAAAGATGGGCAAAGGAATTCAATGACCCTACAGTTACCAAACAGCTATACATCTCCCTAGTAAGACCAATTTTAGAATTTGGGTCTGTTATTTTGGATCCACTATCTAATATTCGCAGTGCCAAAATTGAATCGGTCCAGAAGCAATTTCTCCTTTTCTGCTTAAGACGTTCTTATCCAAGTTTTGTTAATCTGCCATCATATACAATTAGACTTTCTCAAATTAAACTGCCATCTTTAAAAAGCCGAAGAACAATGCTTAATGTTATGTTTTTATTTAACTTAATTCGAGGCGACATATGCTTAAATTTTCTTATGGACAACATCTCCATGAACGTTCCGGCACGGTCAACACGTTTTTACACTCCACTGTTTATCCCAATCTGTCGTCAAAAGTTTGCCGATGCTGATCCATTTAGAATAATGTGCCATGATTTTAATGATTTATACAATTTAATTGATTTTTCTTTAAATGGTGATATTATTAAACGCAACATCACATTATTTTTAAATACATAATCTCAAATTTTTGATTTAAGGATTTGTATATATTATATTTTTTTCCTCTGTATTATACTTAACAGTCTGTAAGGTTTTGCCATATACTTAATAAATAAATAAAAAATATATATGTATTCTCTTTTTTTTTAACTCTTATCAAATTTATATTTTTTTGTGTATCAAAAAAAAAGCTTTAAGCTTAGAAACTTACTTATTTTTTTTTTTATTTAATTATAATTTGAAAAACGATTTCTTAAAGCGAATTTTTTTTTTCTTTTATTTTTCACCTCACAATACAATTTCAAAACACTCTCGTAAATTTTAAATGATTCCGAGAAGAATTGTTGGAATTGGTTATAAAGATTTTGAAAAATGTGTACTAAATCACTAACGATTAATCTGTTTATGGCGATTAGGTTATGTTTATGCTATTTGTAGAAAAACGTGTGTACTATGAAAAACTTTCTTCGAATTTTTAATGTTTGCTTTTTTTTATATTTTAACTTTTTCATCATTTTTTTATTTCAAATTAGATTTAATTCCTCTTTTCTTTTTACTTAAAAATTTATTAGTAATATTGCTACATAAACTTGTTAAATTAATTTCAATATGATATTTATGTTTTTTTTTTTTCTTAAGCCTGTAGCCTGTAGTCGGTAGTCTGTCCGATCTATATGACTAAACCAAATAAATTCAATTACAAAATACCTTTTTCTGAAGATTTTATAGTAGTTGTTACGCCTGTTGTTGTTTATCGTGTTACCGTTGACACATGATGGATTAGGTTGAGATGGCTGGTACTATAGTTGGAGAAGTTGTATTTGATGCTTTTAGTGGTGGTAAGCGTTAGTGTCGCTGTGGCGGTAAGGGGTGCTGTTGGTGCTGGACGAGGCTTGGGGTTCAAAGCTGCTGTTGGTGTTGTAGCGGTACATGATGAAATGGTCTGGCATGGCTGCTGTATGTATGAAGGGACTCCGATGGTTGCGTTACTCTGAGGTGGTGTTCTATCGTGGATTTGCCAGAAAATTTACAAGTTTTATCGTAGAATTTTCTTCCTCTTTTTTTCTGATTTGACGACAGTCGAGGAAAGTAGTTGTCCTTGAAATCCACTTATGAATACCAATCGGATATTTCGTGTTATGTTGGTGGTCTTAAGAGAGGGGTCTACTTTCTCTGGCTTTATTTTGGTGGCTTGGCCAATTTTTCGTTCCAACCAACTTAAATGGACATCGAACACTTCCAGTGGTGCTCAGTTTATAAAAGTAGTTTGGTGACAACGTTGTTAAGCTTTTTATTCTTTTTGTTTGGAACTATGACGGCAACACAAATGCTGTTGGTATGTTAAAAGTAAAAATTTTTTTCTTTTTTTAGAGTATTTTCATCTGAGGAAATACGTCTTGATTCTTTACCGAATATTGAAATTATTGGTGTTATGTTAAAACTAAATCAAAAAAAAGTTTTTTTATTACTTGCTCCTACATACCTCCTGATTCTGATCAATCGATTTATAATGAATATTTTGAATCATTAAAATCAGTTGTAACAAAGGCTAACCCTGAAGATTCTGTACTTGTTTTTGGAGACTTTAATCTGCCGTTAATATCATGGACATTTTTAATTGATTCTTTTTACTACACTCCTACGGTGTCAAATGAAGATAAGGATAATTTCATAAATAATTTATCGGACTTGTGCCTTTTTCAAATTAATGGTGTTCATAATGATCATGAAAGGATTTTAGACTTAATTTATGTAAATGAGCCAATAAACTACTCTTTATCTCGCGCAGATCCTGTTACTTTACCAGAAGATTGAATTAAACTTGAATTTGCCATTTGTTTCAAAGTGTAAATCAAATAACTTAAAAGTTTTTTGTTTCAAAAGAGCAAATTACAACGATTTAAATTATTACTTCAGCAATACTGATTGGCTCCAATTATTATCTATTACATCTGGTTCTCCCACATTAATCGATACAACGATCAAGTTATTCTACGGAACTGTTCTATTTTATATGAATGAATGTATCCCGAAGTTTACTGTTTTCAACCACTCTGGCCCTCCTTGGAGCATAAAACAATTGTCGAGTCTTAAAAACTTAAAAAATAAACGACACAAAAAGTATAAAGTGTCTGGTGTTTTATCTGATTATACGAAATATTCAGTTACACGTGCAGAGTATAATATTCTAAATACAAAACTTCATAAGAATTACATGGAAACTATGAAAATAAATTTGAAGAGATCCAAAATCATTTTATAAATTTGTAAACTCTAAAAGGAAATCTACTGGATATCCAACTGAAATGAAGTATCTGAATCGTGCATCCCGTGATGATGCTGTTATTAGCGATATGTTTGCTGATTTTTTAGCACAACTTACTCTGATGTTCAATATGACATTTCAAACATATATCCATTTCCAGTTATGGAACATCAATCAATTTCATTTCCTTTTATAAAGACTTCGGATATCAAAAATAACTTAAAAACATTCAAGAATTCAACTAACGGAGGACCTGACGGTATTCCTAGCTGCATTTTACTCAACTGCGCCCAAACTTTGGCTGTTCCATTATGCATTTTATTTAATTCATCCATTAAACATGGGCATTTTCCTACATTATGGAAAGATTCATATATTATTTCTTTATTTAAATCTGGAAACAAATCGAATGTAGCTAACTATAGAGGAATAGCTAAGCTTTGTGCTATTCCCAAACTATTTGAAAAATGTTTAACGGATAATCTCTGTCATCAGGTTTCTTCTATAATATCACACTCACAACATGGTTTTTGTAAGGGGTGCTCTATTTCAACTAATATTTTACAACTTACAACTTTGGTAAATCGGGGTTTCGTCAATGGGCTACATACCGACGTTATTTGTACTGACTTCAGTAAAGCTTTCGATAAAGTAAATCATGATCTTTTACTCAATAAATTATATTTGATGGGCTTTACAACAAACAGCATAAGCTGGATAAAATCTTACTTGATCAACAGAAATCAACGTGTTTATTTTAATAATACTACTTCAAAGAATATTATAGTTAAATCTGGTGTGCCTCAAGGAAGTCATCTTGGACCAATTTTATTTACTCTTTTTATAAATGATCTACCAAGTTTAATAAAAGCCTCAAATGTTCTTATGTATGCTGATGACGTCAAGATTTTCTTAAGCAATAAGAATTATTGTGAACAAATTCACCTACAACATGATCTAAATAATTTTTATAGATGGTGCCACATAAATTTAATGGAATTAAATTTAAAAAAATGCAAACACATGCACTTTACTAGAAAATTAGGTGCATTTGGTTGTTACAAATTTGGAGATTACCAGTTGGAGCAAGTAAATAAAATCCTGGATCTGGGTGTTCTTTTAGATGTCAAATTAGAGTTTGTTCAACACATTTCGATGATAATTATTAAAGCACGTGGTGTACTGGCCTTCATTAAAAGATGGGCAAAGGAATTCAATGACCCTACAGTTACCAAACAGCTATACATCTCCCTAGTAAGACCAATTTTAGAATTCGGGTCTGTTATTTGGGATCCACTATCTAATATTCGCAGTGCTAAAATTGAATCGGTCCAGAAGCAATTTCTCCTTTTCTGCTTAAGACGTTCTTATCCAAGTTTTGTTAATCTGCCATCATATACAATTAGACTTTCTCAAATTAAACTGCCATCTTTAAAAAGCCGAAGAACAATGCTTAATGTTATGTTTATATACCCTATACCACTATGTGGTTTGGGTATAATGACTTTGTGCTGCTGTTTGTAACAACCAAAAATATTTGACCTAGACCCATCTTTAATTATACCGATCGAATCAGAATCACTTTCTGAGTTGACTTAACAATGTCCGTCCGTCCGTCCGTCTGTGTGTCCATGTAAAGCTTGTAATCAAACTGCAGGTCGCAAATATGAATATATTTTGATGAAATTTTGTATATAAGCTTTGATCGGCCATGGGATGAACGCTATTGAAATTGGTGAGAATCGGTCGATGTTCAGACCTAGCCCCCAAACAAATTACCCATATGAAATCGACATAAATTGCCATAAGATCCAAATTGTCATAGAGATCTTACTCAAATTGGGTTTGTATGCGTTCATTACATCCATTAATGAGTAGTCCATAAATGATCCCTTTGACCCCATATAGAGCTGCTTCCCAATCTTCACTTAAATCTATTAAAAAACAAAAATATTGCACTGATTCTTCTCAAATTTTGTTTGTATATATTTTTGCAAAATACAAGAGACTTTACCAAACATGATCAGGATCGGTCCATTTTTGGACCTAGTCCCTTTATAGATATAGCATCCGATATGAACTTTTTAATATCTGCAGCCAAAAAAAAATTAATAACAAGTAAGAAAATTATAGTCGGTCTAGACCGACTATACGATACCCTATACCATGCGTATAGAAACCTTATCTCTTAGGCCCAACTAACTGGACATAGAAAATAAGCAAAAACCAAATTTGAGTGGTACTTTTATTAATTTTTTTGGCTGCAGATATGAAAAAGTTCATATCGGATGCTATATCTATATGGGGACTAGGTCCAAAAATGGACCGATCCTGATCATGTTTGGTAAAGTCTCTTGTATTTTGCAAAAATATATACAAACAAAATTTGAGAAGAATCAGTGCAATATTTTTGTTTTTTAATAGATTTAAGTAAAGATCGGGAAGCAGCTCTATATGGGGCCAAAGGGATCATTTTTGGACTACTCAATAGTGGATGTAATGAACGCATAGAAACCCAATTTGAGTAAGATCTATATGACAATCTGGATCTTATGGCAATTTATGTCGATTTCATAGGGGTAATTTGTATGAGGGCTAGGTCTGAACATGGACCGATTCTCACCAATTTCAATAGCGTTCATCCTATGGCCGATAAAAGCTTATACACCAAATTTCATCAAAATATTTTCATATTTGCGACCTGCAGTTTGATTACAAGGTTTACATGGACACACAGACGGACGGACGGACGGACGGACGGACGGACGGACGGACGGACATTGTGAAATCAACTCAAAAAGTGATTCTGATTCGATCGGTATAATTAAAGATGGGTCTAGGTCAAATATTTTTGGTTGTTACAAACAGCAGCACAAAGTCATTATACCCAAACCACATAGTGGTATAGGGTATAAAAATCACACTCAAATTTGGTTTTTGCTTATTTTCAATGTCCAGTTAGTTGGGCCTAAGAGATAGGGTTTCTAAACGCATGGTATAGGGTATCGTATAGTCGGTCTAGGCCGACTATAATTTTCTTACTTGTTTTATATAACTTAATTCGAGGCGACATATGCTTAAATTTTCTTATGGACAACATCTCCAAGAACGTTCCGGCACGGTCAACACGTTTTTACACTCCACTGTTTATCCCAATCTGTCGTCAAAAGTTTGCCGATGCTGATCCATTTAGAAGAATGTGCCATGATTTCAATGATCTATACAATTTAATTGATTTTTCTTTAAATGGTGATATTATTAAACGCAATATTATATTATTTTTAAATACATAATCTCAAATTTTTGATTTAAGGATTTGTATATATTATATTTTTTTTTTCCTCTGTATTATACTTAACAGTCTGTAAGGTTTTACCATAGACTTAATAAATAAATAAATAAAAAATGTATATGTATTTTCTTTTTTTTTAACTCTTATCAAATTTATATTTTTTTGTGTATCAAAAAAAAAGCAAAAACTAAAAAAAGATTTTCAAATAAAAATGTTTCAAAAAAGCTTTAAGCTTAGAAACTTACTTATTTTTTTTTTTTTTGTGTAATTATAATTTGAAAAACGATTTCTTAAAGCGAATTTTTTTTTCTTTTATTTTTCACCTCACAATACAATTTCAAAACACTCTCGTAAATTTTAAATGATTCCGATAAGAATTGTTGGAATTGGTTATAAAGATTTTGAAAAATGTGTTCTAAATCACTAACGATTAATCTGTTTATGGCGATTAGGTTATGTTTATGCTATTTGTAGAAAAACATGTGTACTATGAAAAACTTTCTTTGAATTTTTAATGTTTGCTTTTTTTTATATTTTAACTTTTTCATCATTTTTTTATTTCAAATTAGATTTAATTCCTCTTTTTTTTTACTTAAAAATTTATTAGTAATATTGCTACATAAACTTGTTAAATTAATTTCAATATGATATTTATGATTTTTTTTTTCTTCAGCCTGTAGCCTGTAGTCGGTAGTCTGTCCGATCTATATGACTAAACCAAATAAATTCAATTACAAAATACCTTTTTCTGAAGATTTTGTAGGAGTTGTTACGCCTGTTGTTGTTTATCGTGTTACCGTTGACACATAATGGATTAGGTTGAGATGGCTGGTACTATAGTTGGGGAAGTTGTATTTGATGCTTTTAGTGGTGGTAAGCGTTAGTGTCGCTGTGGCGGTAAGGGGTGCTGTTGGTGCTGGACGAGGCTTGGGGTTCAAAGCTGCTGTTGGTGTTGTAGCGGTACATGATGAAATGGGCTGGCATGGCTGCTGTATGTATGAAGGGACTCCGATGGTTGCGTTACTCTGAGGTGGTGTTCTATCTTGGATTTGCCAGCAAATTTACAAGTTTTATCTTAGAATTTTCTTCCTCTTTTTCCTACTTATGAATACCAATCTCTTCCTACTTATGAATACCAATCGGATATTTCGTGTTATGTTGGTGGTCTTAAGAGAGGGGTCTACTTTCTCTGGCTTTATTTTGGTGGCTTGGCCAATTTTTCGTTCCAACCAACTTAAATGGACATCGAACACTTCCAGTGGTGCTCAGTTTATAAAAGTAGTTTGGTGACCACGTTGTTAAGCTTTTTATTCTTTTTGTTTGGAACTATGACGGCAACACAAATGCTGTTGGTATGTTAAAAGTAAAAATTTTTTCTTTTTTTCGTGACAGAAACCAGAACAGAGCAGCAAAAGCCTTTATCCTCGATATCCACGTTGATGTTTTTGCTGGTGATGTCGCTTTTTATTTATTTTTTTTTTAGAACAGGACACTGCCACTTGTTTTCGTTTGTGATATATAAGTTTTTTTCTTTGTTTCCTTAATTGCACATGGCTACGCACACTCATTAGACTCAAGACCGCACTCTAAACACTTTCGCCTACCACTTTTCAAACAGGAAAGAAACTCAACCCACGCGAAAAATTCCTTTTATATGGTCATCACTATATATTCTGCGCGCCTCCATCTTTGACGCTCGCTGCCATCTTATTTCTTCGTTCTTATTATTTTTCGTTAAACTCGGTTGGAAATTTATTCCTTTATTGTGCAAGGTCGCATTTTGAAGCAGTATACAATATTTTTTTTTTTTTTTAACGAAAATTTGGCACACTGGGCCGTCACATAATTTGCGTTGGTGTTATCTTTGTCTTAAGTTAAGTTTATTGCTAACTTTATTTTTTGTTGTATACGTAAACTCTCTAATGTGAATCTCTTGTTCTCTCGTCTCTCTTTGCCTAATATCTTTACATTAACGATATCTGGGGGATAATCGTCGCATTCGTTATCGAAATTTTTCGATCGAAATTATTTTTTTTCAAAATTAAAATACTAAGAACAATTTTACTCTACAGAACAATTTTACTCTACACGGGATTTGGCCCCTAGTGAAAAGAGGTCTGACGTTTGTTCATCTTCTTTAAATAATAAACAAAAATATTGAATTTCGTTTGATTTTACTCGATATCGCATGCGACGATTAGCCCCCTGCTGAGTGTCCAGTTTCGATGCAATGTTGTGCTAAAGCTGTTGTTTGTTTACCTTTTCTCATATCAGTATCATGCTCGTTTATGCTTGTTATGTTGTTATGTTGTCCCTATGTAAATTTTGTCAAAAGTTTCGTTTGATTTTCCAATACACTTTATTTCGTACAATACCTTGCATTACTCTGTTTTTTCAATTCTTGTTTTGTTTGTGTAAATAGTACACTTATGGTTTTATTTGGTTTATGTGCTAAAGCCACAGCTTCGTCAATAATTATTTCTCTCATATTTTTACTTTCTGTAAGTTTTGGGATATATGGTGGACTATAAAATTTGGTAAAGTATTCTTACTTTACCGTGTTTCCTTATTGACTACATTATTGATGAGATTGCTTATTATATATGTCGGGTAATTGGTTTTTAATCAGTATATCCTTAACTTTTGATATATTCTTGTCCTTAAATTTATTATCACTTAGTTGGGGAACTTTTTCTATTAAGATTATAGCAGTATTAAGTTTATGGCAGAATGATAAACTACAACTCTACGCAACCCATGAAAATGAAAATTAATATAGCGACAAATTTTATTGAAAAAATAATAAATATTAGCAATAAACAATTTCAAAAAGACAACCTGGTTAAAATAAGAAAAATATTAACCATGAATAACTACCCATCTTCTTTAATTAATAATTTAATAAACAAATATTTAAATGGCCAAAAGACGAAACATACGGAACAAAACCAAGAAAAAAACTTTTTACAGTGTACCTTATATTCCCAAACTAACAGAAACAAAAACAATGAAAGACATGTTCAACGATGAAAAAGCAACCATAGCTCACAAATCAAACCAAACACTAAAGCAACTTTTTACACGTAATTAAACCAAACAAGACATTCTAAATATTGACAACGTTGTATATGAAATTGCATTCCATGGAAATGAGAGAGAGATGTGCAACAAAGTTTATGTTGGAACAACAAAAAGAATGTTAGGCACACGAATTGCTGAACATAAGGCGGACATAAACAAACAGAGAGAAACCACAGCACTCGCTCAGCATGTGAAAGAAAATAATCATATGGCTAATTTTGACGAAATAAAAATACTGGATAAGGAGAAGAGAATAAATAAACGATATACATTAGGAAGTTTACGCATACAACAGCGATTAGAATATGCCATGAACACAAGAGAGGATAAAGACAACACAAAGCTACAATATTCGGTTGTAATTACTTAGTATAATAGTTAAAGTTCTGTGATACTAGTGTTAAGATCAATTTGTGATATCTGTGTACTGTGTTGTCATCATTTATTTATTTTATTTATTTATTTACAATTTCTGTGTCGTGAAGTTCAGTTTTTTTTAGATAAATAAGTGACTACAATTAGTAGGATGTAATATAGAATCGTAAGTTGATCAGGGATACTAACATTAATATTCTTTTTCTAAAAATATTTTAAAAATTTGTTTTATATCTATTTTATTTTGTCGCCAGAATTTAAATAAAACAAGTAAGAAAATTATAGTCGGTCTAGACCGACTATACGATACCCTATACCATGCGTTTAGAAACCCTATCTCTTAGGCCCAACTAACTGGACATTGAAAATAAGCAAAAACCAAATTTGAGTGGGATTTTTATTAATTTTTTTGGCTGCAGATATGAAAAACTTCATATCGGATGCTATATCTATAAAGGGACTAGGTCCAAAAATGGACCGATCCTGATCATGTTTGGTAAAGTCTCTTGTATTTTGCAAAAATATGTAGAAACAAAATTTGAGAAGAATCAGTGCAATATTTTTGTTTTTTAATAGATTTAAGTGAAGATCGGGAAGCAGCCCTATATGGGGTCAAAGGGATCATTTTTGGACTACTCATTAGTGGATGTAATGAACGCATACAAACCCAATTTGAGTAAGATCTATATGACAATTTGGATCTTATGGCAATTTATGTCGATTTAATATGGGTAATTTGTATGGGGGCTAGGTCTGAACATGGACCGATTCTCACCAATTTCAATAGCGTTCATCCCATGGCCGATAAAAGCTTATATACCAAATTTCATCAAAATATATTCATATTTGCGACCTGCAGTTTGATTACAAGCTTTACATGGACACACAGACGGACGGACGGACGGACGGACGGACGGACGGACGGACGGACATTGCTAAATCAACTCAGAAAGTGATTCTGATTCGATCGGTATAATTAAAGATGGGTCTAGGTCAAATATTTTTGGTTGTTACAAACAGCAGCACAAAGTCATTATACCCAAACCACATAGTGGTATAGGGTATAATTATACACTCCTGAAGAAGTCTGAAAAAAGCAGACGAAACGTTGGGTGAAAAATGAAAATAAATTGATCTTTTTATTTACACCAAATTTGACCATCATTAGCCCGTAAGGAAACTCCTTTTTTAACAATAATTCTACATTTAATGGTCACAAAAGAAAAATTTCGTAAAATAGCGGTGTTTGGTTTTTGTTTCATTGGCTGTGTTGAGTGATAGTTTATAAGACGGCTTGATATAATAGACTTTGTATACCAATCCGTAATTATTTTATTATGTTTCCTGTAAATTTGCAAGTCTAAATAAGGTATAGAGTTATTTTCTTCTTTCTCAATTGTAAATTTTAGCTTGTTGTGGTATTTATTGAATGTTTTTAAAATTATTTGTTCATCTTTTCTTTTTATGATTGCAAACAAATCGTCTACATATTTTGTAATTAGTTTTATGTGTATATAGTCTTTTCGTAATTCTTCTAAATATTTTTCTAATAGTGTGTCTAAAACAATGTCTGCTATTGTTGGTGATAGTGGGTTTCCCATCGGCATTCCGTATATTTGATTATATATTTTTTCACCAAACATAAAATAATTGTCGTTGAGACAAAATTGTAATAATTTTAGAAACTGGAATTAAGGTATTTTTGTATATTTTTGCACGATATTTCATTTAGTCATAATATTGCTAATTGCTATGTTTGTGAATAACGATACCACGTTTAACGATATTAAAATTTCGTCGTTATCCAAATATATTTCCTTCAACATACTTTTGAGTTTCAAAGAGTTTTTGTATATAGAGTTTTTGTTGTATTTGTATTTTGTAAAATTCCCCCTAAAAATTTCGATAAATTGTAGCACGGCACTTCGATTGAAGATGAAATCGGCCGCAGTTGCCGCATTCGATGTTAATTTTATTTTATCACATTTTGTTATTAAATCTTTTTTAAAAAAGTCCATTATCAATTGTCGTTACGCACCCGGCAGAATTTTCACAAATGAACACGTTTAAGCAATAAAAAATACGGAAGATTATGACGAAGATGAAAAGCAAGCTCTTTACGGAAAACCTTTCATGCACAACAAAAACCAAACGTCAACGTATTAAGATCAGCCACAAAAAAGTTAGATGGCGAATAACCTTCAGCAGCAGCAGCAACTGTTTTAAATTGAATGTCTTACAAATATTCACGAGTGGCTTACAAGCATTCAAAGCTGTCTATATTATTAAACAAAATCTCAACAAATTTATTGTCCTATGCAGTGTTTTCCAAACTTGTTATTGATATGCACCTCTTCAAAAACAATAATTTAAATGCTTCACCCCATCCCATAATTTATAAAACAATACAGACATTATTTAAATATATAAAAAAATATATATATATATATGGGGGATTTCATGTCAAGTGCACCAACTTTTGAAACCGATGTCTTCCGATCGGGATGAAATTTGCACCAAGGTTAGTCCTATTGGATAGTAGTTTAGACACAATTTTTCAACAAGATCGGTCCAGATCTCTCTGAGTTAGAGGGGATCAAACTTTGACATTTTGGCAAAAGAGGTGTTTTTCTCATCCATGTAACTTATTACCTATTGTTCTTAGAAAATTTTCTCCCAAAGAGTTTAGATAGCTATTTCTTCAATATTTCGGGAAAAAAATACTTTAAAAAAAATAAAAAAATTTGTAGACTTTTTTGCTAAATTAAAGCATTTTTTGCCTTTTTTTTCAAAAAGGGCATTTTTTTTTTCATAAGAAAGCTTAGGATTTTTCCTGTAAGAGCTTTTTGGTCGCTTAGTGGGATGGGAGTGGGATATCTATCAAAATAAATGTTTTGTAACTCAAGACAACGGTTTTTCAATTTTTCACAAATGCACTATTTTGAATTTTTTCCTATTTGTGTCTAAAACCTTACAAATAAAACTTATACTGAGAAACTAGACAAACTAAGCTTTCCGAAGGTATGTAACATACCTAACTAAAATTTTATACCCTCGATACTGTAATATCCAGAATATGTTAACCTCAGGAAAAAAATCGCTTTTTTTCTATAGAAATGTTGAAAAATTATTATTTTTTTATTTATTTTTAATAATAATTAAATTAATGTATAAAAATAATAATATTAAAAATAAAAAGATAAATAATTTATTAAAATTTAATCTTAATTGCATTAGATCCATTTATTTTTTTTTTTTTTTTTAAGTATTTTTTTCCGAAATATTGAAGAAATAGCTATCTAAACTCTTTGGGAGAAAATTTTCTAAGAACAATAGGTAATAAGTTACATGGATGAGAAAAAACACCTGTTTGGCCAAAATGTCAAATTTTGATCTCCTCTAACTCAGAGAGATCTGGACCGGTCTTGTTGAAAAATTGTGTCTAAACTACTATCCGATAGGACTAACCTTGGTGCAAATTTCATCCCGATCGGAAGACATCGGTTTCAAAAGTTGGTGCACTTGACATGAAATCCCCCATATTGTATATACAGTCAGGCAATTGCCAAGTAAAGGTCGTTTTACTCTTGCTGCCGTTTTAATAAAATATTATCGATAACTCAAAAAAAAAAAACACACAAACACGTGAACTAACCTTTTAATTTTTGTATAACTTTAATTTCTTTTTTGTTAAGTAACAAATTACAAACTAATTAAGAAAACTTAAGAAAATTTATTATGAACGGGGTTCACCCCCCGAACTACAACAGATTCCGGTACTTGGATCCCTCAATCGACAAAAATACCAAATCCAAAAGTAAACGTTTCCGAGATGAAGATTTTGCACCACTCCCATGTTTAGTACAATCGGAAGAATATATACCACGCTTCTTAGTAGCAACTGCTGTTCAAGACAAGAGATCAACTAAAACTTCTGAAACCACCATCAAATCTCTTGCTTCTTACAATGTCTTCTAAATTGAAAAAGGACTTAAACACATATGCACAGATTATCTGGAGGTAAGTGAGATGAAAACCGGTGACCTCATGATTAAAACACCAAATCTAAAGTCTGCACAAAAATTTTTAAATGCTAAACACATTGATATCGTTCCGGTAAATATTACATTGCACAAAACCCTAAATTCGACCCAAGGCAGAATATACTCAAAAAGGTAATTGATCATCCGAGGAGGAAAAACTCCAAGCTTTGGTCTTCCAAAATGTTATAGAGGTAAGAAAAATAACCATAAAGGATGGTACAGACAAAAATAAAACCGTAGCTACAGGTGCCGCTATTCTTACTTTCAATTTAATCCGTCGCCCTGAAACATTAAAGTCGGGATAGGAACGTGTTCGTATTGATGAATATGTGTACAACCCAATGAGATGTATCAACTGCCAAAAACTTGGCCACATAAAAAACATTGCAAAAGAGTCGAAATCTGTAGGGAATGTGGGTTCTTACCAATCAAACAAAGTTTGCGTAAGGATATACAGCACAAACTGCGAAAATGAAACCCATACGTCGTACGATACCAACTGCCCTAGTTTTAAAATTAAATCTGATAGTAGATGCACAGCACGAAATGCATGGCAGATGTTCAATGAAAATCCATCCCTACACACCATTAAACCATTAAAAAAAATCGAATATTTGCCAAAGTTTTGTGCAAAAACGTGGAAACAAAAAGCCGAAACAAAACCTCAACACAGCACCCTCAACAAATATCGATAGTATAAACGTCAACCAAAAAAACAATCGAAGATAACAACAATAAAGCCAAGAATAATGACAACTTTCACTCAAATACAAATAACAACAACACCACAATAACACAAGAAAAAACATCAAAATCATCGTCAACAACAGCAACCACACAAAAAACAAAATCAAATTTATCAACACATATAACAACCAACCCATCAACAACAAAAACCCAAACTACAAAATCATCACAACAAAACAAGAATAATCAACAAAGAATAATAACAACATCACTGGAAGACTTCGATGAAGAAGACGAAGAAATGACATGTCACACAGACAACAATTACTATCAACAAAAAATCCCATTATTATTCGATGAAGAAGACGAAGAAATGCCATGTCACACAGACAACAATTACTATCAACAAAAAATCCCATTATTATTAGACAATACTGAACCGTCTTCCGTAATAGAAGATGACAGTACGGAATAAAATTATATTTTTTTATAAATATGGATATTGATTATATTAATATCCTGCATTAGAACAAAAACTCAAAATTAGCGATTATAACACTTTAGCGAAATATCTATAATATTAATAGGCTAGGCGATTTCTTGTGACCGATGTTTTGTTCTACCGTTTCATCCCGATTTTGACCAAACGTATATTATTTGAAAAGTATTTCTTTTTAGCCGTTTTGCAGATTTACAGATTTTTAAATTTTTTCCTTTATTTTGACTAAATTGCATTTAAAGTTGCTACTAACACATACTTAAAATTATACAATACTATGTGTGTGTTTATTAAATTTGTTAATGTGTTTGTAATAAAAAGGAGTTTGTTTTTTGTGTTGAATTGTGAATTGGCTATAATTGATTAGCATAGCTTTAGGGTCTTTATTTAATGAAAAAATAAAATTTCCTAGAATTTGCACTCGAATTTCGAGGGCTGGAATCTGCTAGTTAAGATAAATTATGGTCTCCGTCACCCTGCGCATTATTATTAATATTTTGTAAATTTACTTTGTAAAATATTACTACAAATAAATATCTAAACTACTAATATTTACACTACTAATATCTACATTGGGATGGCAATTAAATTCAACGTAACCTGAGCGGATAATTATGCTTAGTCTGAGCCAAATCGGAAAAGTCTACGTCTTTGAGTTCATAGTTTAAATTTTACGAAATTCAGTGTACTCGACTATAATTGGCCTAAAACGGTATTATTTTTACCGTGTGCAGACAAACTTGACGTTCCAAGTATCTTAAAATGTTAAAATGGAAAGAGCTCAAAGTCTCGTATGAGAAAAATAATTCCCATGTTATTTTCATTCCAATGTTTGAGTTAAATAGTTGATAAAGAATGAGTTGAAGAAAAGTTGAAAAATTGGATGCTATCGACGAGCATTACAAAAATTTATATTTTCAATTATTAGAAATTATATATATGAACTCGAACAGCAGTACCATATGTGATATAAAAAAAAAGTGAATTAAAAATTATTTAAGAATTAAAAAGCAAATTTTTTTCAAAATTGTTACTTAAAAATCCAAAAAATATCTGGTGCCACAGATTAGCCATCAGTGCGCTAGTGTATACAAAATTTTCACTAAAATTTTATTGAATATCGGGAGGCTGCTCTCTGTGAGGAATAAATAAGACTTCAAATGATCCCTTTATACCCTGACTACAGTGTGGTGTAGGGTATAAAAATAAAAATAGAAATCTTGAAATCAGAGGAAATAAAGTTTATGAGTGTTATACTTTTACAAAATACTTGCCTGAATGATATCTTTTTTCGTTATGTGTTATTTTCCTGTGTGTTCTCCTCACACGACTATTTTCATACCCTGGTTCAGGCTGATTATCTGCAGGCTGATAGTAGTCAGACCTTTTTGATTGATTGGAATGTCTTTGGTGTGACGACGGCAGAGATGGTACCTCCGAAACATAGCTGTAGCCTTCACTCGAAACTAAAGCACCGCCTCGTACAGTCTTATTATTATCCAAATTCGTTTCTCTAATATTATAATAAGGTGGCAATACTTTGTTCGCGATTTCATCACCTGTAACTGTTTTACAAAAATTTGGTACTGGAGAATTGAATGAAATACACTAAACGCAAATGAACATACCTTCGTCGACTTTTGACAAAAAGGGTTGCAATAGTTTTGCCCTTTTTTTTTCATATCCTTTTTGAGTAATATCACCTAAAAATATATATAAAGAATTTACTTGAAAATTCGTTCTTTAACTTAGTCTAAAATAGAATTATAGTTTTAAGAACTCACAACCGTTTAACGCCGAACAATTTTTAAAATGAATTATAAGTCATTTAAATTTATCATGTTGTGAAACGAGGTTTCATATTAGGGTAGAGTATTGAATATGTTGTCATAAATGTAATTAGAATATATATATGTTATTAAATGAATGTAAATTGAATATTATTGAATGGATGTAATTTAAGAATTTAGTATTGTAAATATTAGTAAAATATTGAATATGCCACAATTAGTATATTTAGTTGTTTATTTTGCTGAGTAATTAAAAATTTTGTATTCAAGCGAACTGTGCGATATTTATTTATTTATTTAGTCTACTGATTTACATCTTACGGACTATACGAATATAATAATAATGTTTGTACAATAATTAATATTTTTAATTTAAAAACTTACAATATGAATTAATTGAAAACCTTAAATAGGTTCAACTTAAAATTATTTATATCTAAATTTAAATTTAAAAGGATTGAAAAACTATTAGTAAGCTTGAAACATCTTGTAATTGGTTCATTAACCCCATAGTTCGTACGAAATCAGACAAACATCACAATATACATTTTTTGTTAAGATATTAAATATAAAGAATATGGCAAATGATGATCTTCGATCTATTAAAGATTGTAGTCCTAGAAATTTACGCCTGCTTTCATAAGAAAACATCGCCGGACCAATTTATTTTCTTAAATGCAAAATTTTTTAAATAGTTTCTGAATTTTTTCAATTCTGGCATAATGGCTTCCATAATAAGGACTCCAGAATATAGAACAATATTCCAAATTTGTGTTTGTATTTATTGAAAGATATAATATCTTTTAGATTTTGTACAGGAAAAACCTTTAATGGCACATACAATTTTCATAACAACATATTATAATATAAAAATATAAATAAGTATAATTCAAATCATAACAAAAAAAAAATGGATGTAAAAAATATCTACATATATATAATGAAAAAAAAAACATTCAACATTTAATAATTTAAAAATAAGGAATATGTACTAATATCAAGAAAATTTAAAAATCTTGCATACAATGGGTAATTGGTTCCAGAGACGGATTGCATAAATAAAAAAATATCATGTGAGTCCGATCACAGGGGAGATGTGTAAACATCTAGTAATTAAAGATTTTTTATGTCACTTTTTTAAAATCAAACAGAAAGCGTCATCTATGTATCACTTATTGCAAACAACTGCAGGGGCTCTGGTTATACTTGTGGAGCTGTTGAATTATGTTATACGTTCATATTGTGAAATTTTTAACGTTTTACAGCAAAGGGTTGTTGAATTAGCTAAAACAATCAGCCCAATTACGAATATTCTCAAGGAATATCTTTCTCACGCAAAATACTTTTCTCGAGAAAAAAATCCTCCAATTATAAATTCCTCGTGAACAAAAATATGAATAAGTGGCATCATCGAAATAAATTTATTTTAAAGAAAAATTAAATAAAATGTGAATAGCACAGCTATGATGCGAGCACTTGTGGAGGAAATTGTGTTGTAGAATAACAAAAAAGAAATAGTCAAAGGATTGCTAGAAGACAATTGTGGGCTAAATCTATGGAAACCGTAATCAATACCTGAATTAGCTTTCATTAAAGTTAACAAAAGTTGAAGTTGGGCTTTATTTGTGATCTTTGACCTACAAGAACAATAAAACATTTATTTTTCTAATTTAAATTTTGTTTTATCAAAATACTTCTTACATTTTTATGTAAACTCCCGTCTGTTTTGCAAGGGAAATTTTTTGAGGGAAAAAAACAAATTCAAGTGTATTGAGAATAACTACTTTTTTCCCATCGAATTTTTTTCCGAAGGAATTTTTATTCATAATAGGGGAAAAGGGAGAAGTGAGAAATTTCATGCGGAATTTTTGTTTAGAATTGGGCTTATTTTATATCATAATTTTTTCACCAAACAATCATAAGTCACACCGAGTTGTCTTACGGCTCACATGTTACGCTGTTTTTGTGATTGTATTGTGAAATAGAAATGTAACCCCCTGCGCGTATAGATGTTTACACATCAGCTCTGAGAACAGATATTGGTGACGAATTCGAATTATTGTTTTACCTCTATTGGATCGTGCAACGAACAATTTTTGGAACAAATAGTTTGGATGTCTTGTATAAACAATTTTATGCAAAAATAAAAGACTTCTGCATTTTAAAAGATTGTCAAATGGTATTCCAAAAAGTTTTTTCGAAAAGTGAGACACCCTATCATATCTTTTTATTGTAATATTATTGTATGTAGTTGTTAATTTACGTTTATCGGATGAATCACAACCAGCAAATAAAACACAACCATATAAAAGCGTAAGTACCAAATACGTTTTGGCTAAAAGCATCCTGATCTTTAGTGGTGCAAAATATTGATTTATACATTACGTCCTTAGCATACCATATGTTCTACCTGTTAATTTGGTCCGACCACGAAATTTTTCATTAAAAATAATGCCCAAATTCTTTGCGGATGGAACCATATCAATGTCAGAAGATCCAAGTTGTATACTTAAACTATTTATGGATTCTACAGCTCTTCTTTGATTTTAAAGAATTTAAGCGTAATCATTAGCAGTTGCCCATTCGTAGACTTTTGATATGTCAGAGTTTATCTTTGAAATACAATCGTTAATTGCAGAAACTTTGCAGCCAATAAAAAGTTGAACGTCATCAGCATACATTTATACGTTCACGAAACTCAAATGCGTTGGTAAGTCATTGGAGTATATAGTATATAGTAGTGGTCCAAGGATTAATTCTTGCGGAACTCCTCTTGTGACCGGTAGCCATGTTGAATAAAGCGAGTCATTAACAACAGCGTGATGTCTTCCATTCAAATAACTTTAAATTAACTTAATCTAAGAAGATAAAAAATGGAAAAAGGAGCTTAGCTTTAACCAAAGTGTTCCATGATGAGCTGCATCGAAGGCTTTTGAATGGTCTAGAAGTATTAAAAACGTGACCTGATCATCGTCAATATTACTCCGAAAGTCTTCAACAACATCTGCAAGAGCAGTTATGCAACTATGTTTCGGCCTAAAGCCAGATTGGCGACTAGTAATTAAACCTATGTCATGAACATGATGCAGCATTTGTTTATGGATTAGTTTTTCAAAAACTTTTGAGAAATATGGCAAGATTGCAATCGGCCGATAATCATTTCTAGCCTTCGGAACAGGAACTATTTTGGCGAATTTCCACCTTGTAGGGAATGTGCTTGTTGTTATAGAATTAAAAAAGTAAGTTACATATATATATATAAGAAGGCAATATTAACTTTATAAATTTTGGATGCATATCGTCGTAACCGATAGAGTTCGATTCTATGGACAGTGTTGCTTCCACTGCCAAAATCTGCTGACATAAGCTATGTGTATTTTATTTAGCTATGTTTATTTTAAATATTTCCCGAAACATACGAAATGTCAAGTAGCGTCCTCATGACTGCACTATTTTATATTTGAATTTTATCAATACAAGTTGGCTTACACGCGGTGCTAAGGAAGCTGTCAATTTATAAACTTTAAATTTAATTAATATATATTCTAAAAAGTTCCTAGTGGTTTTCATACCAAAAAGTAGGTTGACTTATCAATATATTTTAATTTCTAAATTCCTAATTTTAATTTTTGTTATTTAGGAATTTTAATACAAATACACTTTGTTAAATAAATCAAATATTTAATTAAACTAGTGTGTTTTATTTAAAATCCCGTAAAAATCACTAGCGAGGCGGATTCCTCTCCCAACAAATTAAAATTGTTTTTGTGGCTTAAACGTTTCCTATAACGTCAACGTTTCTACAAAGATTAACAACAGAAGCACCTAACAGCGTCCTAAGTAACTACAAATGGAATTTCAGGGTCAACAAAATAGTCCAAACTGTCCACTTTGTTCCAATCCCTCTGACAAAAACATAACTTGCATGAAATGCCAAAACCGTTATCACAAAACATGCACAAATAACACTTCAGACGAAATATCAGACCTAACCTACAAATGCCAAACTTGCATTTTAAACTAGGTTGATACTAAATCTGTAAAAAGTACCTCAACGAACCCCTCGAATCGTTCAAACAATTCGCAATCGTGTCATCTTCGGTTGGAGCTACAACGCTTGAAAGAAGAACGAGCCCTTTCTTTAGCAAGTCATAACGCCCTAAACCGCGAATATTTCGTAAAAAAATATAGGCTCTTAGAAGATCAAGAAGAACGCCATAGCGATGCATCGTCACATCGTTCAATTTCCGTCCGTGCTTGGTTAAACGAACTTCCAAATCAAATTCACTCTTCAGAGAAATTCCCGGATGGTCCTAAAGCACCATCTGAAAAGAGAAATTTAAATAAAACAAGCGAACAGCAAGCATCCCGCTTGCTCAGTGAAAATGTTTATTTAAACACTCAATATTACACAAATGTAAATACAAAAAATTCTTATTTAATTAATCAGCCGGTAGGAACTATAGCTGCCGCAACATCACTTTCTGCGCCTGCATTAGCCATATTTACTCCGGGCATCCCAGCCCACAATGGCTATCAGCGAAAACAGCAACTTCAAAATAATTTCGCTTTATTTCCACCACATGTGGCTACATCCGTCACCACGACATCTATTAATCCACCGGTCACTTTTAATTTAAATGCGTATCAAAACCGTACTGCTCATGGCAGTCAATCGGCACAAAAAACTTTCTGTTAAAATCCGCCAAATTGTTCAGCTTCAACCTCTACACAAAATTGTACATATAATTTAGCGCAAAATGTGTCAACTAAATAAACTCCAAGCCCGAAAAGCGTTGCCAAAAGAACTGCCAACTTTCTCCGGCCAACCATAAGAATGGCCTCTATTTTCGTCCACTTATGACTGGTACAACAATATACGCGGATTTACCGATGCCGAAAATATCATCCGGTTGCAGAAATCTCTAACGGGAGATGCATTAAAAAGTGTCCAGCATATACTGATTCATCCATCATGATGATGGATGGTCAACCTGAAAAAATTTTAAATTCTATTAAATATCGTATATATATCCTTTACCACATTTCCAATAAACGTTAAAATTTTAGGGGCCATTATTACAGCTTGCCAATAGCTAAAGGCAGGATGTTATCGGACAGATTATAAGTTTTTCGTTATTACAAGTATACTTTAAGCTAAAAGTGACCTATAAGTACGGTGACCATACGTACTGTATTTTACAGAACAGTACTGTATTTCAATGCTCTGTACTGTATAATTTTTATACCCTCCACCCCAGTGTGCAGAGGGTATATATAAGTTTGTCATTCCGTTTGTAATAATTAGAAAAAAAATTCTGACTATATATATTTGTGATCCTTATAACAAGCGGAGTTGATATAGCGATGTCCGTCTGTCCGTCTGTGGAAATCACGATGACGATTTTAATCGGGCAGCTTGGGTGCTCGTTTGCATAAAATATGATTCATTAACATTCTGAGAAGTTTGCTATTTAAAATGGTCCAAATCGGTTGATTAGGTCCCGAGAATTGGGTGAAGAATTAAAAAAAGTCTATATCCCTCTATTGACTAAACTCAATAGAAATCTCCGGTAATGGACCTTATGAAATCAGTACTTTCTTAAAGAAAAAAATTTATTATAACACATACATATATATCAAAAATTTATATTAAAGTTTACCTTTTGAGTGTTGTGAATTAATTTCGGCCAAAACTGATATACTTCATTTGGAAAATTGATGGGTAAATGATGTATCCATTCATATACTGTTACCTTTGTTTGTACAGAACCGTTCTGAGATCTTTGTTCTTTTGAAGAAACTAATTTCATTATGATTATATTATGGATACTGCACATTCCTTATTATTCTTCACATTATCAACATTATATTCCAGACATGGTAGAATGTCATGAACTAAAATATTCGAGCCAAATAATAAAACAAACTCCCGCATCCATGTTATGGCAATAGACTGAAAAATAGATATAAGGCTTAGTGTAAAATTCTGCAAGGAAGATTTACTTTGTTTTTAGCTAGAATTTTTAATAAACTGTCAGTGCATTACCTTAATAAGTTCATTTCGTGATTGCGCATGTATTATCAATATATTTATAGTGTCTTCCATGCGCTTTGAACCAGAATCATTACGAATCGATTTAAGAAACTGTGTCAGCATAGTTTCACACATTTGTATTTCTTGTGTATTATCTTCCGTCATAAAAAGTCCATCAATAATACCAAATAGATAACCATATTATTTTCTGAAACAGCATTCACAATCGAAGTCCAGGATATTACATATTGTCGCACAATAAATTCTTTACATAAATGCGTTCCTTAAGAAGAGGCATAAAAGCTTCTATATTGAAAGTTTCTGAAGATTCTGTAACAATATCTTTAAGTAAACGATCCAACAGGAATTGGCCACAAGACGCGAGCAGCAAATACATCGGAGAAGGATATAATGGAGGGACGTGCCACCACGTTAAACAAAGATCACACGCAAAATACAGGACACGTAAATCTTGATCGTTTAAACAACTGAGAATGGGACAACGAATTTACTGACATATTTTGAAGAGTCCTAAAGAAACAACAAAAATTAACTTGAACTTTTAATTTAATTAATTACTTGCCTTTCCTAAGCCTAACCTTGTAGCCGTCAAACCAATTGCATCGCCCTTTCTTTTATTAGAATCCCGGGAGGAGGCAAAGTCATTGGACAACACCTCTATAAGTTTTCGCATTCTGTGTGCGATATCAGTTGAATCATTTATATAATCAGTTTTTTTTTTAATTTTAGTTAACACTTCACAATCAATTTCACTTTCCGACAGCCAAATATCTAATGAATAACACCTGGGAATTCACATGTATTGCTGTTAAACGAAAAAAAATTAAAAAAAAAAAAAAACAACTCTACAACATCAACAATGACAGTCATATGTTCCTCAAATAGAAAAAACTGCAAGTGTGTTTTGTTGGCTACAAAAGAAAAATAGTGCTGACAATATAACAAAATATGTAAAAGAAATTAGTGCTATGAAATATTTTATTTTGTTAAAAAAAAAATCGCAAAATGAAAGGCTATAATTCCATCAATAATCAAATAAATTTATTTATTTATTTTTACGTTATACTAATGCATTTTAAATAAGTATAATTATATTTAAATAAAAATGCATTTGTATTAAAACAGCTGTTTATATTATTGTTATATGTTGCTGTCGTTTTCAAAAAAAAAACAAGTAGCTGACTATACGACCACAAATGCTGCTGGCAGCAGTCGTCTATGTGTTTCATGCATGATGTTGCATTTTTTTGTGAGCAATACTTACATATATTCCAAAAAAACATATAATAGTTCTTTTCATACTGCGAAATCTATACAAATATATGTAAAAATACTATATGTCAAATTTCAAATTTGCAATAATTGATACATTTTTGAAAGAAAATTGAAATGTCTTAAATTTATTTCATAGAAAAAAATTTTTTAGGTGCGTGGATTTTCCACATTTACGGTTTTACCGTTTTCGTTATGAGGTTAAATGAGTTAAAAATAATTTAAAAGTTTTGAAAATATTAGGTGGGGATCCTCAAGATATAATATACGATCGGTCTAAAACTTTTAACTTAGAGCCACAGTTAAATTCGAAACAATAAAAACCCATATTTTTTGTGCGTAAAGTTTAACATTAAATGTGTTTTTCTTTAATGTCTATATATTTTTTCTCATTCATTTCTGACCATCTTCAATGTAAATTTACCAAAGTTTTTTTATTGCAATATGTATATAAAACTCAACTTATTCTGCGATTTTCATTATATCACAAAATGTTACAAATTGGCACTACTGTTTCGAAACCAGAAAACATCGAAATCAGTCTGAAAACAGTTGATCTGTAAAACTGTGTGTGAAATTGTGTCAAAAATTACAAATATTAATAAATAAAATAATACATATATATTATAAGTAAATAGGTAAGTTATTTTATTAATTTAGTTAAGAATTAGAATTTATAAAGAATTCTGCCATATTTTGTTAAAGGGAAAATCCATTTTTTTTATATTAAAAAACAGAGTTGCATTTAATTTTTCCTCCTTATCGCGACTGTCTCAATAATTGCGTAGATGGCACCACAATATTTTTCTAATTAAATATTAACCAATATCTAACTAGAATTATGACTTATTCTGACCAATTAAAAGTTATTCAGCCCAATTATGAATATTCTCAAGGAATTTCTTTCTCACGGAAAATACATTTCTCGAGAAAAAAATCCTCCAATTATAAATGCCGCGTGAACAAAAAAAAAGATTAAGTGGCATCATTGTTTACGTGAGGGCTAAAGAGGTTCCACTGTACTTAGATGATGTCTTTTGTAAATCGATGGTCACGTACAGAGTGCGCTGTTATTATTTAAGCTTTTCATTTTCTTTGACATTTTCTTGTATATTTGTTGTAAAGCTTTAGTGTTCCAACCGGGTACTTGTAATCGTTTTTCCTTATTCGTTGTCGAACTTTGGAAGGACGAAGATCGTTTTTTTACTTGTGATTTTTCAAGTGTAAATTTTATATACCTCGCCATCTTTGTGAAAAATAAAGATAAGTACTTGAATTTATTGTACGCTATTGTTGGAAAAAAAAACTTAAAAACTTGGTGTTTTATTTTGTTAATCTTTTGGTGCTTTAGCTTGATTTCTTGGATTCCACAACCTTTGGACCTGGAAGGGATTTTTTTATTGGTCCTTCGAACCGGATTTTAGTGAGTGGAACATCAAACTATTTAAATATACATAAAGGAATTTAAGGTAAAGTGCCTTTTAATTTTTTCATAACATCTCAAATAATTTCCAATTAGATTTTTAAAGAAAACACTTTAAAATTTATTGGATAATTAAGAAGTCAAAAAAGTAGTCAAAATATACTACTTAATATAAACGAAAGTAGTAATTAATATAAGCCACTCTATCTTTGCTCTTATCAACACCGTATTGTGTATATACGACCATCTGTCAAGTGAATAAGCCGCTTGATTTTGTTTTCTTAAGTGCATTAGTTCAATTTAATTTTAATGCTGTGTTTTTTTTAATAAAATTTTGTGTTTGTGCGAACGATTAAAAATATATATATATATATATATATATATATATATATATATATATATATATACATTCTGTGTTAAAGAGAAAAAAAAAACAAACATACACTGTGTGCATTCTGCCAACAACCACCACAAGAGAATTTTTTGCAGTAACCAACGAATGTGTGCGTTTTTCTGGTTACAGCAGGTGGCAATATAACTAGGTACGTGGTGTTATGTATGCTAGTAACTATATGATTTGTTAATAAATGAAAGTTTTATTTGCTTATGTTCTGTGCATTGAGCTTGTGTTTTGAAAGGATTATTTTAAAATTTAAAATAAATAGTGTATAGCTGTAAAGGTGTGGTTTCATTTTTTTTTTAATAGTAAATTTTTAATTACTAAAATTTTTAGTTCAGTGTTCTTGCAACGGAATTAAACAGTAATTGGTAATTCAGAGCATCAAAGTAATTATTTCAATTTAGTATTTGTGTTTAATCTTTCTACTAAATTACCATCAATTCCAATTCTTTAAACGACTTTTTTCGTTCGATAAACTAAACTTTGTGCGTTTACAGCTCAGGCACTTAAAGGTATTAAATCTTCCAAAAAATTTTTGAAAATAAAACAAGAGCTAACAGGATATTTTCTTTTTTTTCCAAAGTCAATTTGAAAGTAAATACTGTAAAATAAATTCGATTATTTTTATCGGATGATTTGTTTTTCTCTTTTAAACTTAATGAAGCTAAAGTGATTGAGATATTTTTTTGTTGTTGGGAAAATATTTTTAAAATCAGTTTTTATTTCATCGTGATTTAAGTTTATTTTCGGTCAACTTTATTAGCGAAAAGGTTTTTATAATTAAAAAAAATACAGTTTTATAAAATTTACTGTATTTCATAGATTTCAGTTTTTTCGGATTATTTTTAAACTTTTTAAATGAATTTGTCGTTGAAAGGATGGCAAAGTCCGATAAATTAACTAAATTTGAAAAAATGGCTACTCTGTTTCTCGAATTTGAGAATGAGTATAATGATATGCCACAGCAGAGCCACACGTCGTTTACGATCGACCTTCAGAAAGAAGAATTCAAAACTCTTTGGGAGAAAGTAAGACTCTCTTATGAAGATTTTGTTACCGCTGGTAATACAAAAGACTCTGAGGAAGATAGTGATTCAGCGAGACAATTATTTAAAGAATGTAGATTAGCCTACATATCGTGCGCTGCGCAAATGGGTGAACTTTCGCAAAGTTTTGTAACTAGGCCAATACTTTCCTCTACTCATGGTGGGACAAATTCAGCAGGGACTCCAACTTATGTCGAAAGTCAGATGCCTAGCCATCATATGAAGCTTCCGCCTTGTACTACTGATGTATTCCATGGTGATTACCAATCGTGGCCTTCATTTCGTGACATGTTCACGGCGGTTTATATAAACGGTACCGCTTTAACTTCAGTTGAAAAGTTATTTTACCTTCGCCAAAATACACGAGATGAAGCTTTGGAGATTGTAAAGAAATCTCCCCTCAGTAATCAGGGCTTTGAATGTGCTTGGGCCAATTTAAAGGATAGGTACGAAAATGAACGCGTTTTAGTCAATAGCCAACTCAGGGTCTTATTTAACCTTGTAGCTGTCAAATCAGAGTCTGCGGACGGAATACAACGGTTACAACGAGACATTAATAATTGCATTTCGGCATTTAATTTACATGAAATTGGTATCTCTAATTGGGATCCAATTCTAGTTTATCTTTGTTCTACCAAATTGCCTGAACTTACGTTGTCTCTGTGGGAACAGACAGTCAGCATAAAAACTGAGATTCCTAAATGGAAAGATTTGGACACTTTCCTGACTTCTCGGTTCCAGTCGTTGGAAACTGTTTCGGATATTCGTTCCGAAGGAACAGAATATTTGGGGAAGCCTTATGTTGGGAATGAATGTCAGTCGGGTAATAATTCACTTTTGAGAAAGATGGTTAGAACTTATCAGGCGAACGTTGTGGGAACATCGTGGCCATTTGTTAAGGACTTGTCCGAAATTTTTGAAATTGACTCCGACCGAAAGATTTCTAGTGGTTAAAAGACATCACCTTTGCATAAATTGTTTTAGTGATAGTCATCAATTAAATGCATGTCAAAGTAATTTCTGTTGCCTAACATGTAAGCTTAAGCACCATACGTTACTGCATGGACAAGTGTCTGGATCTTTTCCTTCTAATTATTTTGCCGATGGACCAGGTACAAGTACTGCGACTGCACCGAGTATAAATGTTCAAAACTGTTTTGCTACTTTCTCAAAGCATATACTTTTAGGGACTGCTGTAGTTAGTATCGTGCACCGGGGAGGTGTTTTTAGGGCAAGGGCGCTTATTGATTCGGGATCTCAGGCTACTCTTATTTCGGAGAGATTGCAAAGACAACTTAATTTGCCAGTCAAGAGCATAAATGCCACAATATCTGGTTTAAATAACACTATCGCAGGTACTGTGAAAAAGCAATGTTCATTTACTTTGAGGTCTCCCCTTAATAGCCAGTTTAAACTTGATGTGAACGGTTTGGTTCTGTCCAAATTGACGGGAACGTTGCCTAATGAGTCTTTAGTTATTTCTGGCTCAAATTCGTTACGAGATATCGAGTTAGCAGATCCGAACTTTGCAAAGAGTGGTCAAGTGGATATATTACTTGGAGGTGACGTTTATTCTCAAATAATGCTAGATGGGGTTAAACGCAATATTTTTGGCAAATTAATGGCACAAGAGATAATATTTGGTTGGATCTTGTCCGGTCCCCTATCTGAGCACAACAATAAACCTCTTCCTTCGTGTGTGACCCGTTACGCGAAAGTTGGACGCAACAAAAGACGTTATCGAAAATGTTCAAAAAGAAATATTAAGATTGGTGATTTGGTTGTCATACGTGAAGACAACCTGCCGGCAATTGAGTGGCAAATAGGTCGAGTGCTAAAAGTCCACTTCGGTGAAGACGGTCATGTTCGGGTGGTAGAGTTGAAGGCGGAGCGTGGCTTAATTACTAGACCAGTTGTGAAGCTAGTGGGTCTTCCAACTTATTAGTTTCCTTTGTTTTTTCGTTACAATATTTTATTTTTTTTTACATAGTATCATGGGCCCTACAAAGAAGTCTTCGGAATCCCGCAGTACCCAAGGCCAAATGGTTTGCCGCGTCTGTCTGGACAATCATCCGTTGCGTTTGTGCGGTAAATTTCTTCAGGTGGATTATAGTGAGAGAATGCAGTTGGTCTCAATTTATAAATACTGTGCGGGCTGCTTGAGCCATGATCACACCTGGCGTACTTGCGAGAGTACGGGGAAATGCAAACGCTGCGGTGATCTGCATCACACGCTCCTCCACAAGCCAGGGACGATACCAAGTTCTAGTTCTAAAAATAAGAAGAACAAGAAGGTGAAAATAAAGCGTTGCAAGAGGGGTCAATCTTCGTCTACCCGCCCGAAGAGCAGAGGACGCAATTTGTCCCAAAGCTCACCAGGAGACACTTTTTCGTCCGGTGATATAGGATGCGAGAGGCGCGATTTGTCTCGACCTGTAGTTCCGAGTCAATTGCGGAACTTCAACCAGCACGCACAGTCTCGGAAGGACTGCCGTAGAACCCATGGGGTCGTTTCTTTGCCAGTCCACCACATCAGCCAGACAATAATGTTGAGGCCGACGGCTGTGGTTAAAATTGTTTCGAGGGAGCGGTACGTTTCGGAGCGAGCTCTTATTGATGCGAGCGCCGAATGCTCGATTATTTCGGAGGAGGTTGTCAAACGGATTGGTGCCAGAACGGTTCGAGTTGGGAACTCAGAAAGGTGTTTACTTACCATCCGTGGCAACTATGGAAGCAGCGAAAGTGTGGAGACGTATGCCGAAGTAAGGCGAAAACACCGCGTTGTGACACCTTCTCAGTCTGTCAATGGGTAAATTTTGGATGAGTTTCCGGGTCTACAATTGGCTGATCCGCATTTTCACGTAGCCGCACCTGTCAGTTTAGTCCTTGGTGGTGACGTATACGCAAAGATAATTCGGAATGGCGTGGCTGGCGGTAGTTCGGAAAACCCTTGGCTCAGTTTTCTATTTTTGGGTACATCATTTCGGGACCATGTCTTCCATGATGAGTTAAACCTGTAGATGTTACTTTATATTTTATTCTTTAAGCGACTGGTAGCTGATTTATGGATTCGCTTTGCTGCTGGTGTTTGAAATTCGTTTATTAGTTTTAATAATATAATTTTTGAAATAAATGGATCATAATGGATTTTATTTTCTTTTTTGAAGGAATGGAGTTTTTTTTTTCTTTTTCTTTTTTTTCCTCTTCTTCCATTCTTTCTTTTTGGTTCTCTAGGCTTGACTTGGTTCGAGAATTCTTGTTGCAGTACTGCAAGGCGGCCGGGATGTTTACGTGAGGGCTAAAGAGGTTCCACTGTACTTAGATGATGTCTTTTGTAAATCGATGGTCACGTACAGAGTGCGCTGTTATTATTTAAGCTTTTCATTTTGTTTGACATTTTCTTGTATATTTGTTGTAAAGCTTTAGTTTTCCAACCGCGTACTTGTAATCGTTTTTCCTTATTCGTTGTCGAACTTTGGAAGGACGAAGATCGTTTTTTACTTGTGATTTTTCAAGTGTAAATTTTATATACCTCGCCATCTTTGTGAAAAATAAAGATTAGTACTTGAATTTATTGTACGCTATTGTTGGAAAAAAACTTAAAAACTTGGTGTTTTATTTTGTTAATCTTTGGACCTGGAAGGGATTTTTTTAATCATCGAATTTCGAAGCCAGTTGATTTGCTTATTGACAACTAATTTTCTATTTTTTTCGTGTGTGTAAACGACCCTACAAAAAATGAATGACCGAAACTAACACATAAACAATTTTTGTACTAACACACTTGCAGTTTTTTTCTATTTGAAAAACATATGACTGTCATTGTTGCTGTTGTAGAGTTGTTTTTTTTTTTAATTTTTTTCGTTAAACAGCAATATTTGTGAATTACCGGGTATTATTTATTATTGGCTGTCGGAAAGTGAAATTAATTGTGAAGTGTTAACTTAAATTGTTAAAATAAACAAAAATATAGACGCAAATAAAGTTAATGCTATATACATATATATTTAAAAATAAGCTGATTATTTAAATGATTCAAGTGATATCGCACACAGAATGGTTAGAGTTTAATATGAAAAATAACTGCACAAACGTGTTGGCCAATGATTTTACCTCCTCCCGGGATTCTAATAAAAGAAAGGGAGGTTCAATTGGTTTGGCGGCTACAAGGTTAGGCTTAGGAAAGGTAAGTAATTAATTAAAAGTTCAAGTTAATTTTTGTTGTTTCTTTAGGACTCTTCAAAATATGTCAGTAAATTCGTTGTCAAATTCTCAATTGTTCTCCGATTTATTTGCTGCTCGCGTCCTGTTGGATCGTTTACTTAAAGACATTGTTACAGAATCTTCAGAAACTTTCAATCTAGAAGCTTTTGTACCTCTTCTTAAGGAACGCATTTATGTAAAGAATTTCATTGTGCGACAATATGTAATATCCTGGACTTCGATTGTGAATGCTGTTTCAGAAAATAATATGGTTATCTATTTGGTATTATTGATGGACTTTTTATGACGGAAGGTAATACACAAGAAATATAAATGTGTGAAAATATGCTGACACAGTTTCTTAATGATTCTAGTTCAGTGCGCATGGAAGACACTATAAATATATTGATAATACATGCGCAATCACCAAATGAACTTATTAAAGTAATGCACTGACATTCTAGATAAAAACAAAGAAAATCTTCCTTGCAGAATTTTACACTAATCGTTATATCTATCTTTCAGTTTGCTGCCATAACGGATACGGGAGTTTGTTTTATTTGGCTCGAATGTTTTAGTTTATGCCATTCTACCATGTCTGGAATATAATGTTGATAATATGAAGAATAATAAGGAATGTGCAGTATCCGTAAATACATCCATAATGAAATTAGTTTCCTCAAAAGAACAAAGATCTCAGAATATTCAACAAATTGTTTTATGGAGGTATTATCACAATATCTCACACACGGTTCTGTACAAACAAAGGTAGCAGTATTTCAATTTTCCAAATGAAGTATATCAGTTTTGGCCGAAGTTGTTATTTCACAACACTCAAAAGGTAAGCTTTAATATAAATTTTTGATATATAAGTGTTATAATAAATTGTTTTGTTTAAGAAACTACTGATTTCAATAAGGACCATTACCGGAAATTTCTATTGAGTTAAGTCAATTTATTCAGTGCTAAGTTACGTACCACTTTGAGGGATGTTTCGAGTGAAGAGTCAGCAGAGTTATTTAAATGTCTGTATTAAGTTTAGCACATTGTCCGGTTTGTTTTGTCTTTATTTCAATATTTAATGTTTATTTATATTTTATTGTGAATTGCTTGATTTTTAATACAATAAATAAATAAATAATCAGCCCAATTCTAAACAAAAATTCCGCATGAAATATCTCACTTCTCCCTTTTCCCCTATTATGAATAAAAATTCCTTCGGAAACAAAATTCTATGGAAAAAAGTAGTTATTCTCAATGCACTTGATTTTAGTTTTTTCCCTCAAAAAATTTCCCTTGCAAAACAGACGGGAGTTTACATAAAAATGTAAAAAGTACTTTGATAAAACAAAATTTAAATAAAAAAAATTAATATTTTATTGTTCTTGTAGGTTGAAGACCACAAATAAAGCACACCTTCAACTTTTGTTAACTTTAATGAAATCCAGTTCAGGCATTGATTGCGTTTTCCATAGATTCAGCCCGCAATTGACTTCTAGCAATCTTTTAGCTATTTCGTTGTTGTTATTGTACAACACAAATTTCCTCCACAAGTGCTCACATCATAGCTATGCTATTCATTTTTTATTTAATTTTTTTTTTTAAATAAATTTATATTCGTTTGCACACACAAAAAAAAATAGAAAATTTATTGTCAATAAGCAAAACAACTGGCTTCGAAATTCGATAATGCCACTTATTCATTTTTTTATTCACGCGGAATTTATAATTGTAGAATTATTTTCTCGAGAAAAGTATTTTCCGTGAGAATGAAATTCCTTGAGAATATTCGTAATTGGGCTGAATAAATCGTGTTTCATTATAATCAACCGTGAAATTTCGAAATTAAATTTATTTTAAAGAAAAATTAAATAAAACAAGTAAGAGTGTAAACAATGTAAACAAAATATTTGAAAAAGTAAACAATTTGTTAAACTTAATACCAAATTATTTCAGCAAATTCTTTGGTTTGATCTGGATATTTGTTTATTCCAAGAGCTGGTATAGAGAGCTCTCTCATATTGGTAATTCGCGCTCCAGCGAGGAAAGATCGTTTTCTCTTTTCCATTATTTCGGATAAAAGAAAACACGTTTCGGTGTTTACTTTTTGGTTGCTGATCGGCATGCATTTAGGTTATACACCTATATGCATGCGTTTCCGGTTATATGACATAATTAGTTAATTATTTTTAGTTTAATTTTTTGCAAATTATATAGTTCGCCCTAACCTCCATTGCAAAGGTAATGGTTGTGTAGGGTGGCTATACGCATTAAATCGTGCTAATTGGAGATGGCTATATAGTTTCTTTTAACTGGCCAAATAATTCTTCATTTTTTTACATACTAAAAGGAAGTTTTCACTATTTACACAATACAATTCAAAGTCTAACCCAGTGATGCCAACTTTTGATTTTGAATTAAATTATGTTAATAAAATAAATTTTCATTTATTGGCTTCAAATACTACTACCTGGGAATTATTATCGAACTTCAATGTTTTGGGTTTTACCTTGCCTACCACGAAGTAAAATTTTGAAGTCATCATGAACACTGGTTCAAATTAGAGATGCCAAACGCAAAAAACCAAATGTCTCAAAAATTTTAAATAAAATAATTTGTTATCTTTATTTTCTGAAAAACTTAAAATTTTCATCCAAAAAAATTCTGAAAAATAATATATAAATAACATTCTCTTCAAATTGCGCTTTATTTATGTAACAATTTTTATGTTAGCAATTCTTGAATAACTTTGAGGTTTTCTAAACTTCATGGAATTTAAATTAATATTTTCTTATCCTGAAATGCAATTAATGTCTCCTCAATCGCAATATTTTTTTTTTAATTTCAGTTGATTTTTTAAATGTAAACATATTTGGTGTTTTCTGAATTTCAATTTGTGTTTAAAGAATAAAATTTATATTTTAAAAATTCAATTGATGTCTTCTAAATTTTAAGTTATTATTTCCGACGTTTTAATATGGTTTTCTGAAATTCAATTGATATTTTCTAATTTATAATTGGAAATCTGAATTCCAATTTTTAGAATTGATATTTTCTTAAATTTGAATGGAAAATTTAAAAGGTCCAATTTTGTATTTATGTCAATAGTAGTGCTTTAGTAATTATAAACAATTTTTAAAAATTATATGTAATCGCAATCAGATATTTTGTAGGTAAAGCAGAATAATAATTTTATATATCTATGTAGAACTGTTTTGAAAGCAAAAAAACTCATTGATGAACTCGGTAACTCTATTTTTGATATATAAGTGTTATAATAAATTGTTTTGTTTAAGAAACTACTGATTTCAATAAGGCCCATTACCGGAAATTTCTATTGAGTTAAGTCAATTTATTCAGTGCTAAGTTACGTACCACTTTGAGGGATGTTTCGAGTGAAGAGTCAGCAGAGTTATTTAAATGTCTGTATTAAGTTTAGCACATTGTCCGGTTTGTTTTGTCTTTATTTCAATATTTAATGTTTGTTTATATTTTATTGTGAATTGCTTGATTTTTAATACAATAAATAAATAAATAATCAGCCCAATTCTAAACAAAAATTCCGCATGAAATATCTCACTTCTCCCTTTTCCCCTATTATGAATAAAAATTCCTTCGGAAAAAAAATTCTATGGGAAAAAAGTAGTTATTCTCAATGCACTTGATTTTAGTTTTTTCCCTCAAAAAATTTCCCTTGCAAAACAGACGGGAGTTTACATAAAAATGTAAAAAGTACTTTGATAAAACAAAATTTAAATAAAAGAAATTAATATTTTATTGTTCTTGTAGGTTGAAGACCACAAATAAAGCACACCTTCAACTTTTGTTAACTTTAATGAAATCCAGTTCAGGCATTGATTGCGTTTTCCATAGATTCAGCCCGCAATTGACTTCTAGCAATCTTTTAGCTATTTCGTTGTTGTTATTGTACAACACAAATTTCCTCCACAAGTGCTCACATCATAGCTATGCTATTAATTTTTTATTTAATTTTTTTTTTAAATAAATTTATATTCGTTTGCACACACAAAAAAAAATAGAAAATTTATTGTCAATAAGCAAAACAACTGGCTTCGAAATTCGATAATGCCACTTATTCATTTTTTTATTCACGCGGAATTTATAATTGTAGAATTATTTTCTCGAGAAAAGTATTTTCCGTGAGAATGAAATTCCTTGAGAATATTCGTAATTGGGCTGAATAAATCGTGTTTCATTATAATCAAGCGTGAAATTTCGAAATTAAATTTATTTTAAAGAAAAATTAAATAAAACAAGTAAGAGTGTTAAATTCGGCTGTGCCGAATCTTTGACACCCTCCACCTCGGTTTGAGTATTGATAATAAATGTAAACAAAATATTTGAAAAAGTAAACAATTTGTTAAACTTAATACCAAATTATTTCAGCAAATTCTTTGGTTTGATCTGGATATTTGTTTATTCCAAGAGCTGGTATAGAGAGCTCTCTCATATTGGTAATTCGCGCTCCAGCGAGGAAAGATCGTTTTCTCTTTTCCATTATTTCGGATAAAAGAAAACACGTTTCGGTGTTTACTTTTTGGTTGCTGATCGGCATGCATTTAGGTTATACACCTATATGCATGCGTTTCCGGTTATATGACATAATTAGTTAATTATTTTTAGTTTAATTTTTTGCAAATTATATAGTTCGCCCTAACCTCCATTGCAAAGGTAATGGTTGTGTAGGGTGGCTATACGCATTAAATCGTGCTAATTGGAGATGGCTATATAGTTTCTTTTAACTGGCCAAATAATTCTTCATTTTTTTACATACTAAAAGGAAGTTTTCACTATTTACACAATACAATTCAAAGTCTAACCCAGTGATGCCAACTTTTGATTTTGAATTAAATTATGTTAATAAAATAAATTTTCATTTATTGGCTTCAAATACTACTACCTGGGAATTATTATCGAACTTCAATGTTTTGGGTTTTACCTTGCCTACCACGAAGTAAAATTTTGAAGTCATCATGAACACTGGTTCAAATTAGAGATGCCAAACGCAAAAAACCAAATGTCTCAAAAATTTTAAATAAAATAATTTGTTATCTTTATTTTCTGAAAAACTTAAAATTTTCATCCAAAAAAATTCTGAAAAATAATATATAAATAACATTCTCTTCAAATTGCGCTTTATTTATGTAACAATTTTTATGTTAGCAATTCTTGAATAACTTTGAGGTTTTCTAAACTTCATGGAATTTAAATTAATATTTTCTTATCCTGAAATGCAATTAATGTCTCCTCAATCGCAATATTTTTTTTTTAATTTCAGTTGATTTTTTAAATGTAAACATATTTGGTGTTTTCTGAATTTCAATTTGTGTTTAAAGAATAAAATTTATATTTTAAAAATTCAATTGATGTCTTCTAAATTTTAAGTTATTATTTCCGACGTTTTAATATGGTTTTCTGAAATTCAATTGATATTTTCTAATTTATAATTGGAAATCTGAATTCCAATTTTTAGAATTGATATTTTCTTAAATTTGAATGGAAAATTTAAAAGGTCCAATTTTGTATTTATGTCAATAGTAGTGCTTTAGTAATTATAAACAATTTTTAAAAATTATATGTAATCGCAATCAGATATTTTGTAGGTAAAGCAGAATAATAATTTTATATATCTATGTAGAACTGTTTTGAAAGCAAAAAAACTCATTGATGAACTCGGTAACTCTATTTTTGATATATAAGTGTTATAATAAATTGTTTTGTTTAAGAAACTACTGATTTCAATAAGGCCCATTACCGGAAATTTCTATTGAGTTAAGTCAATTTATTCAGTGCTAAGTTACGTACCACTTTGAGGGATGTTTCGAGTGAAGAGTCAGCAGAGTTATTTAAATGTCTGTATTAAGTTTAGCACATTGTCCGGTTTGTTTTGTCTTTATTTCAATATTTAATGTTTGTTTATATTTTATTGTGAATTGCTTGATTTTTAATACAATAAATAAATAAATAATCAGCCCAATTCTAAACAAAAATTCCGCATGAAATATCTCACTTCTCCCTTTTCCCCTATTATGAATAAAAATTCCTTCGGAAAAAAAATTCTATGGGAAAAAAGTAGTTATTCTCAATGCACTTGATTTTAGTTTTTTCCCTCAAAAAATTTCCCTTGCAAAACAGACGGGAGTTTACATAAAAATGTAAAAAGTACTTTGATAAAACAAAATTTAAATAAAAGAAATTAATATTTTATTGTTCTTGTAGGTTGAAGACCACAAATAAAGCACACCTTCAACTTTTGTTAACTTTAATGAAATCCAGTTCAGGCATTGATTGCGTTTTCCATAGATTCAGCCCGCAATTGACTTCTAGCAATCTTTTAGCTATTTCGTTGTTGTTATTGTACAACACAAATTTCCTCCACAAGTGCTCACATCATAGCTATGCTATTAATTTTTTATTTAATTTTTTTTTTAAATAAATTTATATTCGTTTGCACACACAAAAAAAAATAGAAAATTTATTGTCAATAAGCAAAACAACTGGCTTCGAAATTCGATAATGCCACTTATTCATTTTTTTATTCACGCGGAATTTATAATTGTAGAATTATTTTCTCGAGAAAAGTATTTTCCGTGAGAATGAAATTCCTTGAGAATATTCGTAATTGGGCTGAATAAATCGTGTTTCATTATAATCAAGCGTAAAATTTCGAAATTAAATTTATTTTAAAGAAAAATTAAATAAAACAAGTAAGAGTGTTAAATTCGGCTGTGCCGAATCTTTGACACCCTCCACCTCGGTTTGAGTATTGATAATAAATGTAAACAAAATATTTGAAAAAGTAAACAATTTGTTAAACTTAATACCAAATTATTTCAGCAAATTCTTTGGTTTGATCTGGATATTTGTTTATTCCAAGAGCTGGTATAGAGAGCTCTCTCATATTGGTAATTCGCGCTCCAGCGAGGAAAGATCGTTTTCTCTTTTCCATTATTTCGGATAAAAGAAAACACGTTTCGGTGTTTACTTTTTGGTTGCTGATCGGCATGCATTTAGGTTATACACCTATATGCATGCGTTTCCGGTTATATGACATAATTAGTTAATTATTTTTAGTTTAATTTTTTGCAAATTATATAGTTCGCCCTAACCTCCATTGCAAAGGTAATGGTTGTGTAGGGTGGCTATACGCATTAAATCGTGCTAATTGGAGATGGCTATATAGTTTCTTTTAACTGGCCAAATAATTCTTCATTTTTTTACATACTAAAAGGAAGTTTTCACTATTTACACAATACAATTCAAAGTCTAACCCAGTGATGCCAACTTTTGATTTTGAATTAAATTATGTTAATAAAATAAATTTTCATTTATTGGCTTCAAATACTACTACCTGGGAATTATTATCGGACTTCAATGTTTTGGGTTTTACCTTGCCTACCACGAAGTAAAATTTTGAAGTCATCATGAACACTGGTTCAAATTAGAGATGCCAAACGCAAAAAACCAAATGTCTCAAAAATTTTAAATAAAATAATTTGTTATCTTTATTTTCTGAAAAACTTAAAATTTTCATCCAAAAAAATTCTGAAAAATAATATATAAATAACATTCTCTTCAAATTGCGCTTTATTTATGTAACAATTTTTATGTTAGCAATTCTTGAATAACTTTGAGGTTTTCTAAACTTCATGGAATTTAAATTAATATTTTCTTATCCTGAAATGCAATTAATGTCTCCTCAATCGCAATATTTTTTTTTTAATTTCAGTTGATTTTTTAAATGTAAACATATTTGGTGTTTTCTGAATTTCAATTTGTGTTTAAAGAATAAAATTTATATTTTAAAAATTCAATTGATGTCTTCTAAATTTTAAGTTATTATTTCCGACGTTTTAATATGGTTTTCTGAAATTCAATTGATATTTTCTAATTTATAATTGGAAATCTGAATTCCAATTTTTAGAATTGATATTTTCTTAAATTTGAATGGAAAATTTAAAAGGTCCAATTTTGTATTTATGTCAATAGTAGTGCTTTAGTAATTATAAACAATTTTTAAAAATTATATGTAATCGCAATCAGATATTTTGTAGGTAAAGCAGAATAATAATTTTATATATCTATGTAGAACTGTTTTGAAAGCAAAAAAACTCATTGATGAACTCGGTAACTCTATTTTTGATATATAAGTGTTATAATAAATTGTTTTGTTTAAGAAACTACTGATTTCAATAAGGCCCATTACCGGAAATTTCTATTGAGTTAAGTCAATTTATTCAGTGCTAAGTTACGTACCACTTTGAGGGATGTTTCGAGTGAAGAGTCAGCAGAGTTATTTAAATGTCTGTATTAAGTTTAGCACATTGTCCGGTTTGTTTTGTCTTTATTTCAATATTTAATGTTTATTTATATTTTATTGTGAATTGCTTGATTTTTAATACAATAAATAAATAAATAATCAGCCCAATTCTAAACAAAAATTCCGCATGAAATATCTCACTTCTCCCTTTTCCCCTATTATGAATAAAAATTCCTTCGGAAAAAAAATTCTATGGGAAAAAAGTAGTTATTCTCAATGCACTTGATTTTAGTTTTTTCCCTCAAAAAATTTCCCTTGCAAAACAGACGGGAGTTTACATAAAAATGTAAAAAGTACTTTGATAAAACAAAATTTAAATAAAAAAAATTAATATTTTATTGTTCTTGTAGGTTGAAGACCACAAATAAAGCACACCTTCAACTTTTGTTAACTTTAATGAAATCCAGTTCAGGCATTGATTGCGTTTTCCATAGATTCAGCCCGCAATTGACTTCTAGCAATCTTTTAGCTATTTCGTTGTTGTTATTGTACAACACAAATTTCCTCCACAAGTGCTCACATCATAGCTATGCTATTAATTTTTTATTTAATTTTTTTTTAAATAAATTTATATTCGTTTGCACACACAAAAAAAAAATAGAAAATTTATTGTCAATAAGCAAAACAACTGGCTTCGAAATTCGATAATGCCACTTATTCATTTTTTTATTCACGCGGAATTTATAATTGTAGAATTATTTTCTCGAGAAAAGTATTTTCCGTGAGAATGAAATTCCTTGAGAATATTCGTAATTGGGCTGAATAAATCGTGTTTCATTATAATCAAGCGTGAAATTTCGAAATTAAATTTATTTTAAAGAAAAATTAAATAAAACAAGTAAGTGTTAAATTCGGCTGTGCCGAATCTTTGACACCCTCCACCTCGGTTTGAGTATTGATAATAAATGTAAACAAAATATTTGAAAAAGTAAACAATTTGTTAAACTTAATACCAAATTATTTCAGCAAATTCTTTGGTTTGATCTGGATATTTGTTTATTCCAAGAGCTGGTATAGAGAGCTCTCTCATATTGGTAATTCGCGCTCCAGCGAGGAAAGATCGTTTTCTCTTTTCCATTATTTCGGATAAAAGAAAACACGTTTCGGTGTTTACTTTTTGGTTGCTGATCGGCATGCATTTAGATTATACACCTATATGCATGCGTTTCCGGTTATATGACATAATTAGTTAATTATTTTTAGTTTAATTTTTTGCAAATTATATAGTTCGCCCTAACCTCCATTGCAAAGGTAATGGTTGTGTAGGGTGGCTATACGCATTAAATCGTGCTAATTGGAGATGGCTATATAGTTTCTTTTAACTGGCCAAATAATTCTTCATTTTTTTACATACTAAAAGGAAGTTTTCACTATTTACACAATACAATTCAAAGTCTAACCCAGTGATGCCAACTTTTGATTTTGAATTAAATTATGTTAATAAAATAAATTTTCATTTATTGGCTTCAAATACTACTACCTGGGAATTATTATCGGACTTCAATGTTTTGGGTTTTACCTTGCCTACCACGAAGTAAAATTTTGAAGTCATCATGAACACTGGTTCAAATTAGAGATGCCAAACGCAAAAACCCAAATGTCTCAAAAATTTTAAATAAAATAATTTGTTATCTTTATTTTCTGAAAAACTTAAAATTTTCATCCAAAAAAATTCTGAAAAATAATATATAAATAACATTCTCTTCAAATTGCGCTTTATTTATGTAACAATTTTTATGTTAGCAATTCTTGAATAACTTTGAGGTTTTCTAAACTTCATGGAATTTAAATTAATATTTTCTTATCCTGAAATGCAATTAATGTCTCCTCAATCGCAATATTTTTTTTTTAATTTCAGTTGATTTTTTAAATGTAAACATATTTGGTGTTTTCTGAATTTCAATTTGTGTTTAAAGAATAAAATTTATATTTTAAAAATTCAATTGATGTCTTCTAAATTTTAAGTTGTTATTTCCGACGTTTTAATATGGTTTTCTGAAATTCAATTGATATTTTCTAATTTATAATTGGAAATCTGAATTCCAATTTTTAGAATTGATATTTTCTTAAATTTGAATGGAAAATTTAAAAGGTCCAATTTTGTATTTATGTCAATAGTAGTGCTTTAGTAATTATAAACAATTTTTAAAAATTATATGTAATCGCAATCAGATATTTTGTAGGTAAAGCAGAATAATAATTTTATATATCTATGTAGAACTGTTTTGAAAGCAAAAAAACTCATTGATGAACTCGGTAACTCTATTTTGTAAACACAACAAAAAGTTAATATGCCAAACTTATGGTCATATTTGTAAAAGAATAATGGAAAAACGCCAGCCCTGTGTATACTCTTAACATTGTTAGGTTTGATATCTAATTGAAAATGTTGATATTCATGTTAAAATAGAAATAACGATTGCAAAGCTAATTAAAACAAAAATTGCGGCGCCATCTACTGTGGCATAGCAACACTGAGCGAAATTAAGTTTGATTCTAATTGAAAATGTTGACATTCATCTTAAAATAGAAATAACGATTACAAAGCTAATCAGAACAATAATTGTGGTGCCATCTACTGTCGCATAGTCACACTGAGCAAAATGAAGTGACACTTTGTTAATGCAAAAGAAATGTATTTTCCCTAAAACAAAATACATATTAGAGAATTTTATATAAATAAAATAATATACCGATTTATTTCCAACATGCGGTTATTATGAATATACATGTATAGAATATATGTGTATTATTCTGCTATTTAATATACCTATACATATGTATGTATGTAAAAAGTAAAAGGATATTAAAATGTTTTCAAACTTCTATTTAATTAAAACACACACTTTTTTAATGTGATTGTTTACTTGTTACAATCCAATGAATAATGATAAATGATTCTCTTTATTATGTTTTTATTTCTTTTTATATTAATAATAATATAAAACCAGAATAAACAAAATATACATACATACATACATGTAGGTTTGTTTGTTTTCTCTGTGTTATACTCCGAAAGCATAACACAGCAGAAATCACGAAAACAACCAACAACAATTTCGTGGTATGGTGCTAATGTTTATAACTCAAAACATTCGCTGTATCGGCAATTGTATAGTTCAATGCACAGCGTATGGGCATTGAACTTTAATGTAGTTCCGTGTCAGCGAATGTTTTGTAATTGCACATATTTTGGACAACTTTATTTAGTAGTGACTAAATAAAGTTATCGTGCACCTTATGAATGCAATTATGCTACATACATATGTATATGTAAATATTACACACAAAAAATACAACATCAAAAGTTATTTTCGTGTTTTTCCTTAAATAAATTAATACATAAAATTTTGTTTGGTAAATTTACATTGCTTTTATTTTATTAACAACTAGGTAGTTTAACATTATCTACTTTAGATGTTGGTGAATTTTTACTGCCTTTATATTAACTCGTATTGTCTGCTTTTCGAAAAAATTTTGGATTGATTTTTAACCCCTTTCCCACGACCCAATCGATCTGAAACTTTGCAGGCTCGTGGCGATGACAAAAATGGTCTAATAATTTTTTTAGTGATGCCAAAACAATGGAAACTTTAAAATTTTTCTACCAAAGTTGATAAAAAAAAGTGCAAAGGGTTAGTTTTTATAATATTACTACCACAACGACCACAAAAACAACAAGTCCAGCTATGACAACAATATAGCATTTAGAATAACAACAAGAACAATATATCAATGCCTGAATTGGCTTTCATTAAAGTTGACAAAAGTTGAAGTTGGGCTATATTTGTGGTCTTCAACCTATAAAAACAATAAAATATTAATTTTTTTTATTGAAATTTTATTTATCAAAATACTTCTTACATTTTTATGTAAACTCCCGTCTGGTTTGCAAGGGAAATTTTTTGAGGGAAGAAACCAAATTCAAGTGCGTTGAACATAAATACTTTTTTCCCATCGAATTTGTTTTCCGAAGAAATATTTATTCATAATAGGGGAACAGGGCGAAGTGAGATATTTCATGCGGAATTTTGGTTAAGAATTGGGCTGAATATAAACTTTATTCTTTAAACATAAATTAAAATTAAAAAATACCTAATTTGTTTACACCTAAAAAAAATTACTGAAATTAAAAAATTCAAGAAACATTTATATAGAATTTCTAGAAATATCAATTGCTGATAAGAAAACAATATAAATTCAAAAAAATATTAAATGAAAACCTCAACTGATATTTCATTTTTAAACGAAAGAACAAATTTTCATTAAAAAATTACAACTAATTGATGAGAATTTTATTTATATTACATGCTATACATTACTTTGCAGCCGATTTACTGTAATGAATTCATGAGAAATCAGATCAAACAAGTAAGTGTTAAGTTTGGCTGTGTCGAATACTTTTAGTACGTGAGTTTTTTAAATAAGAAAAAACAAGTAAGAAGATACCCTATACCATACGTTTAGAGACCCTATCTCTTAGGCCCTACTAACTGGATATAGAAAATAAGCATAAACCAAATTTGTGTGGGATTTTTATTAATTTTTTTGGCTGTAGATATGAAAAAGTTCATATTGGATGCTCTATCTATATGGGGACTAGGCCCAAAAATGGAACGATCCTGACTATGTTTTGTTAAGTCTCTTGTACTTTGCAAAAATATATACAAAAAAAATTTGAGAAGAATCAGTGCAATATTTTTGTTTTTTGATAGATTTAAGTGAAGATCGGGAAGCAGCTCCATATGGGGCCTATGACTAAGAGTTCTCCCATAGGGATCATTTTTAGACTACTCATTAATGGATGTAATAAACGCATACAAACCCAATTTGAGTAAGATCTATATGACAATTTGGATCTTATGGCAACTTATGTCGATTTCATAGGAGTCATTTGTATGGGGGCTAGGTCTGAACATGGACCGATTCCCACCAATTTCAATAGCGTTCATCCTATAGCCAATGAAAGCTTACATACCAAATTTGATCAAAATATATTCATATTTGCGACCTGCAGTTTGATTAAAAGGTTTACATGGACACACAGACGGACGGACATCGTTAAATCGAATCAGTAAGTGGTTCTGATTCGATCGGTATAATTAAAGATGGGTCTAGGTCAAATATTTTTGGTAGTTAAAAACAGCAGCGCAAAGTCATTATACCCAAGTGGTATAGTATAGGGTATAATTATAGTCGGTCTAGACCGACTATACGATACCCTATACCATGCGTTTAGAGACCCTATCTCTCAGGCCCAACTAACTGGACATAGAAAATAAGCATAAACCAAATTTGAGTGGGATTTTTATTAATTTTTTCTGCTGTAGATTTGAAAAAGTTCATATCGCATGCTATATCTATATGGAGACTAGGCCCAAAAATGGACCGATCCTGACCATGTTTGGTAAAGTCTCTTGTATTTTGCAAAAATATATACAAACCAAATTTGAGAAAAATCTGTGCATTATTTTTGTTTTTTTTTTTAAATAGATTTAAGTGAAGATCGGGAAGCAGCTGTATATGGGGCCTATGACTAAGAGTTATCCAATAGGGATCATTTTTGGACTACTGATTAATGGAAGTAATATATACATACAAACCCAATTTGACTAACATTTTTATGTTGATTTGGATCTTATGGCAATATATGTTGATTTCATAGGGGTAATTTGTATGGGGGCTAGGTCTGAACATGGACCGATTCGCACCAATTTCAACAGTGTTCATCCCATGGCCGATAGGAGATCAGATACCAAATTTCATCAAAATATATTCATATTTGCGACCTGCAGTTTGATTACAAGCTTTACATGGACACACAGACGGAAGGACGGATGGACGGACGGTCATCGTTAAATCAAATCAGAAAGTGATTCTGATTCGATCGGTATAATTAAAGATGGGTGTAGGTCAAATATTTTTGGTTGTTACAAACAGCAGCACAAAGACATTATACCCAAACCACATAGTGGTATAGGGTATAAAAACACGGTTTGTTGTTGAGTTCACTTGCTCTTTGAAGTAAAAACTGACTATTTTTAATTTTACTTCTCTATATATTATTGTTACAATGGTTACTAAAAACTAATTTAATTGATTCAGCATAAGTGTGTTTTGTTTCCGTTCAGTGGTAACAAAAAAAACTTATGTATATTCATATTGGTTTATTCTTGGGAAATATATGTTTGTTTATTACTTATAATAATTTCGTCGGTTTAGCATAAGTGTGTTTTGTTTCCGTTAATGATATTGGTAACAAAACAAACTTATGTATGTTGCCCTTAACTTATTCCAGGAAAAATGTCTGTAAATTTGGTTTTAATAAAAGAAATATTTTGGTGTTTTGCATTTTCGTTGTGAGAACGGAAATGCAAAAATTTGTTTTGTGACAATTCCCGCGAATTGTGAAATAATTTAATTTGGTTAAAAGAAATATTTTGAATAATTGCATTTTCGTTATGAGAACGGAAATGCAATTTGTTTTGTGACAATTCCCGTGAATTGTGAAATTATTTTAAATAATATTGGCTCGTGCCAAGGGAATGATGGGAGACATCATAACACCCCCACCGTTAGTTTGAGGCTCCGACGAAATCTTAAATATTTGTTTTGGTCTTAGAATATATATAATAATTAGAATTATAATGCTTAAAACAATAACAATGTCAACACTAAAACTTATAGTTTTTGTTTTTGTAGCATGGTATAGTATTTGTTTCAAGTTTTCTTCATATTTTATTTGTTTTAAAAACAGTTTTATATCATTAAAAGTTACATTTTTGATATTTTTATTTTTTGTTGAAATATTTGGTATGATTATTTTATCTTTTATTCTTAAATTAACATTAGTAAAATTTTTATTGCTAGTAATAATTTTACAATTTTCGAATTTAATTAGAAAAGTTCCTTTTATTCGGAATTCATTATTATTACAATTATGTTCAAAGTTTTGATAATAATTTTTAAATATTAGTATTTCAGGAAGTACTTCTATTACTTCTTCTATATTGGAATTTTCCATGAGGCAATTTGCCTCTTTGTATTTTAATATATCTTGTATGCAATTGTTCTTTATTCTAATTAAAATCTTCTCTAAATTTTCCTTAAAAATGGGTTCATAAATATTCCCGTTATTGTCAACAAGTACTACGTGGGGCTCCAATGCAAGTGTCCTATTCTCAGGGTTTGGAATTGGCTCGAAAGAAATCTTGGAAAGGGTGTTCCTAGAGTATTTTGGTATTTTGAAAATTAGTAATATATTCTTGTCCTGTAATGCTACGGAAGTCTTGATGTTTGTATAGCTGTCAAAATCTGTTATTAGGTCCATTTCTTTTGGGGTCAAAACGTCTGTTGGGATAATTCCTAGTTTACTCGAGAAAATTATTTGCTCTATGTCGTCAATGTGGTCACGTAGTAGTGCTATGTCATTATTGATTTGGTAGACGTGTCCCATAAATAGTACTTCATACTCTAACGTTGCTATTTTGTTCTGAAAAACGTTTTTGAATTGGTATAGGTATTTTCCTATGTGTTCCTGTTGGGTGTTGATGTGGTCTGTTATATTCCTAATCTGTAGTGAAAAAAAATTGTTGATTTGTGTTATTTATAGTTATTTATTTTGTCTACGAAAAGTCCGTTATCCTTGTTAAGTTGTCTCAGTGAATTGTTAATGTGGTCCTCATCTTCGCTGTCCATTGTCCCTGCTACAATTTTCAATCCTTTCCCTAATATATTAATTAGTCCCCGTTTCTGTCTAAAGTGTGGATTCAAGTTTTGTATTTGGCCCTGAGTATCGCCAAGTTCTTGTCAACGGTGTCCTGTAGTGTTTTTGAGTCTGTCGTGGCAGTTCCCAGTATTGCTATTTTGTCTGTAATTAACTTGAGTGTATCTTCGTACACAGTTATATTAATTATGTGTACTATCTTGGAGTGATGTTCTATTGGTCTGACTTCGTCTAATTTGATCGGCGTGTATCCGTTATTGTTGGTTAGGTACTGAATATCTATATATCTTGCATTCGTAGATATGAAAAGTGTCAATATTAAAGTCCAAGTCGTCATCTAAAAGAAAATAAAATTAAAACTGGGTTATTTTCCTTACAAAAAGAAAAGATTTTTTCTTCTTTTACTTAAACCCATGCCTTTGATTTTTCTTTCTCAACTAATATAGGCAAATATATGTAGATGTATGTGTAGTGGTAATATATATATACATAACTATTTAGTCTACTCTTAATTAGATTATATAAAGGTTTATTAAAATTCGATCCGTAAGCTAATTTGTGCCCGTCATTATCTTTAGTCCTTTTCCGAGTTCATTTACCAGTCCTCGTTTAGTCCTAAAATGGGGATTTCAATTTTTTTTTTTTTTCAATTATATATTCTTCTTTTATTTACATATTTTAACAAATTTGATATTTACATATGAGATCTTATCTTTACATATAGATATTGCAACAAATAATATATAGGATCTAAAGACATTAAATAGTTTTTATTTTATTTTTTAATGATTTTTAAAGGAAAATGGGAGGAAAAAACCTTTATATGATTTAATAAATTCAAATACTATCTGAAAATATTTATATGCTTATAGAAGGTTTATTAGAAATAATAGACCTCTATAAGCATATAATTTTCAATTTGGTGATTTCTTTTTAATTTTACGTTATTTCTCTACATTCTCTTATCAGTGGGTAAGAGGAATTTTCAATTTTGGCAAAGTAATTATTGTTAATCCTTGTTATGAAATCGATAATTTTTTCATAACCTGTTTCTTCATGAAGAAGATTTGTAGGATACCTCCAGGGCTTTTTATTTATCATTTTAAGACATTGTTTTGTATAATTTGTAAGCGTTTTAGGTGGCAGTTGGAAGCGTCACTCCAAATAGGACACGCGTATGTTCACATCGGCCTTATAACACTTTTGAAGAGTAGATTTTTGTTTTTGGGGTTTAGAAATGACCTTCTATTTAGTAGTGGCCATAATGCTTTAAATGATTTTATAGCTTTTTGACACGTAGCCATAATATGTTGTTTAAAAGTAAGCTTTTTGTCCAAGACAACTCCGAGATATTTGACATGATTAAGTACATTTATGGTATTATTTCCAATATGAAGATGACGTCTTGGCAGTCTTTTGGGAGATTTGTTGAACGGAAAAATAATTGCTTGGGTCTTGTTTGGATTAATTTTGATTTTCCATATGTGAAAATATTTACTGCAATTAACAAGTCCCTTTTCCATTTTCTTCAGGAGTGTACTTGTAAGTTTGTTTGAAGAAATTAACGCAGTATCATCTGCGTAGTAAGCAACTTTCATATATTTCGGAACTTTGAAATCGGATGTATATATCGAGTAAAGCAATGGCGACAAGACTGATCCTTGAGGTAACCCTGTGGTAATGGTTTTTGGAGATGATGTTTCATTATTAATCGCAACTTTAAAGCTTCTGCCGTGAATGAAATCTGAAATAAGTTTGCATAAATATTTTGGTATCTTTGCATCAAGAAGTTTAAATACTAGGCCATTATGCCAAACGGTGTCAAACGCTTTTTCGATATCCAACAATATTAGACCCGTTGAACGTTTATTGTTTTTATTGCTGATTATTTGATTTTTAATTCTGTTTATTTGGTGAGTAGTGCTATGCCCTTTTTTAAATCCAAATTGTTCTTTAGCAACAATAGAATTGGTCGTTACAAATTCACTAAGACGAGATTGTAGTATTTTTTCAAATATTTTACCTAAGTTACTTAATAAACTAATAGGTCTGTAGCTGTTTGGGTTATTTTTTTGGCTTGCTAGGTTTGTTAATAGCTTTAACCTTAGCATTTTTGAAATGGTTAGGGAAATAGTTGAGTTTGATGCAGCTGTTAAATATTATAACCAGTAATTTTAGAGCTTTGAGTGGTAGTTTCTTTAAGAGCAGGTTGGGAACATTGTCAAAACCAGGAGATTTTGAGGGTTTTATTGATGAGACAATATTCATTACTTCTTCTAGAGATGTATAAATTGCTGACTCAGAACTGGGATTTTCCTTCTCAAAATTATTTACTGTTCTATTTATTACTATATCCGCTGAGTGGTTGTAATTCGAAGTGAGGTTATTTGCTTTGACAAATGTATTTGCCAGGACTTCAGCCTTGTCCTTATCAGATATTATCCTTGTATTTCCAACCTCAAGGTGAGAGATTTGATTTTTTCCTTTTCCTAGCAAGTTCCTGCTTATTCTCCAAAATGATTTATCACCTGGTTTTAAATTGGATAATAATTGACACCATTTCTTATTGCGTTCCGAATTAATACTTTTATCAATCATGTTAGTTAGAAACTTATTACATTGATTATAAAAAGTTTGCTCGGCTATATTTGAAGATCGTTGGCTTTTTCTTTTAAAGCTTCGTCTTAGTTTAATATATTTCACAGTACTTTCTGATAATGTGAAATTATTTTGTTGAGTTATTTTAGGTGTAGACACATCCCTTGCTTCGAAAACTACATTTATAAATATTTGTATTTCCCGATCAATTACTACTTTGGTATTGCATATATCTGAATTTAACTTGATTTTATTGACTAAAAAATTCATATAAATGTTCCAGTTGGTTGCACTATAATCATAATAATTGAGGTCAACCTGCAAGGCCATTGATCCTTTAAGTGTACATATAATGGGGCGATGGTCTGATGGTATTTCGTAATCCATTGTTTTTACGTCTATATTTAAAGAGGAATTGCTTAAAATAATATCGACTGTGGATGCTTCGCGATTGTGTTGATGGGGGAATAGGGTTGGACTATTAGGATAGTGAATAAAAAAATTGCTTGATTGCTGTAGGTTGTTGAGTGCGATTCCTGCAGTATTATTTGAACGGCAATTCCAAGAACAATGTTTGGCATTTAGGTCACCAAAAACTATATATTCTTTAGTGGAAGGTGTTAGGTTCAAGATATCAGCACAGAAGTTATGGGTAAATCTTGGTGAATATAACGAAGATGCAACAATAGGTCTATTATTTATAATAACTTCAATTGAGATGTTTTCGATTGATGAGGTGTTTGATATAAAGAGGTTTTTATGTGCGACAGATTTATGGATTAACAGAGCTACTGCTCCTCCTCTTGCATCTGTTATGTCACTTCTATATAAATAATAATTTTTAAAATATGGTCTATGATTTTCTAAAAAAAAAAGTTTCATTCAAAGGCGCTATTTTAATATTTTCTCGTTCAATTAGTATCTCAAATTGTTTTAATTCAGAAAAGTTTGAAATGCCATTAGCATTCAAGTGAAGCGTTTTGAATTCGTTTAAATTAGTATAGTCCAAGGGCGTATTTCATCATTGACATTACAACTTCGATTTGTTGTACTTTTGAAGTGCACCTATGCAAATCATCCATAGCTGTAGTGAAAATATCAAAAAGCTCATCGATGCTAAATAAATCGTTGTTTGTTTTCAGCTGGTTAGCATATGTAGCTTTGCTGTTATTATTGATGTTATTGTTACAATTTGTGTTGCTGTTTCTTAAATTAGGGAAATCTCCCACTTTAAATTGAAAAGAGTTATTTTGTTGTTGTCTGCTTTTATTCTGACTTTTAGAAGTAACTCTTGTTAAAGTTTCCAAATAGAGAGAACGTAACGGACAGTTGATGTCGCTTGCAGAGTGATCAGTTCTCTCTTTTCCATGTTTTTTGCAATTCAAGCATGTAAAAACAGCTGGTCTTTTTATACCCTATACCACTATGTGGTTTGGGTATAATGACTTTGTGCTGCTGTTTGTAACTACCAAAAATATTTGACATAGATCCATCTTTTATTATACCGATCGAATCAGAAACACTTTCTGATTCGATTTAACAATGTCCGTCCGTCCGTCCGTCTGTGTGTTCATGTAAACCTTGTAATCAAACTGCAGGTCGCAAATATGAATATATTTTGACGGAATTGGGAATATAAGCTTTTGTCGGCCATAGGATGAACGCTATTGAAATTGGTGAAAATCGGCCCATGTTCAGACCTAGCCCCCATACAAATGACCCCTATGAAATCGACATATATTGCCATAAGATCCAAATTGTCATAAAGATCTAACTCAAATTGGGTTTGTATGCGTTTATTACATCCATTAATGAGAAGTCCAAAAATGATCCCTATGGGACAACTCTTAGTCATAGGCCCCATATAGAGCTGCTTCCCGATCTTCACTTAAATCTATCAAATAACAAAAATATTGCACTGATTCTTCTCAAACTTTGTTTGTATCTATTTTTGCAAAATACAAGAGACTTTACGAAACATGGTCAGGATCGATCCATTTTTGGGCCTAGTCCCCATATAGTTATAGCATCCGATATGAACTTTTTCATATCTGCAGCCAAAAAAATTAATAAAAATCCCACTCAAATTTGGTTTATGCTTATTTTCTATATCCAGTTAGTTGGGCCTAAGAGATAGGGTCCCTAAACGCATGGTATAGGGTATCGTATAGTCGGTCTAGACCGACTATAATTTTCTTACTTTTTTCTTTTGTGTTAAACGGACACACACTTGTATGATGTTGTTCTGCACATATCATACATGCAGCACTTCGATGGCAATGTTCACCGCCACGGCCATACATTAAGCAGTTCCAGCATTGAGTTGGTTTGTTCCTGGATTTCGATTTGTATTTTTTCCAAGAAATTATAATATTGGAAATTGTTCGTACATTTTTTAAGGCAGTTGGGTTAAAATTTATACGAACAAAGTGAACTTTGTAAACTGCATTATTGTTTGAACTGAATTTGGTGACTATTTTAGTTACGGGAGAAGGGGATAGGTTGTAGTTTTTTAGCTCCTTGAAGATTTCCTAAGAGTTTATGCGGGGTAAACCGTGTAAGAAGGTGGTGTATAACCTATTTTCTTTGGAGCCATAAGAATGAAACTCCATCTTACTCTCTTTAAGTGTTTGCTTGTAGCATTCGTACATTTTTTACTTGGAGCAAATATTTTGGTACCAATTGAAGTACGTTTGAATATACAATCCTTACCAAGCAGCTTTTGTATTTCTGTAAATGAAGCGTTAGCTTCTACAACAATGGGTGGAGGTTTGTGTTCCTTAACATCGTTAATATTTGATACGGGAGTTACGTCCATATCATTGAGGCCAGCAAGCAGGCTAAATATGTTGCTTGAAGTTGACGCAATGTTCGAGTTAACAAAACCCGGAGGAAGTTTTGTCATCTTCTTGTTGGCAAGGAGCTTTCTTTTTGATGATGATTAGGCCCCTCGGCCATCGCTAAATTATTATTCCTGTTTTAAGCTGGATTGTCTACCACGTGAATTCAAATGAGATCAAGAATAAACAATTGCAAAAACAAAAGTATACACTTGTTTTTAATTTTAAATAGTTGTACTCTAAGCGCTTTAATTATTTACACGACCGTTCGTAAAGAGAGATAGATTCGAACTCGAAAGGAAGTATATAAAATAAAATAACAAATAAAAAAAAATAACTATATTTATTTCACCTCGTTGCAATTGTTATTGTTTCATCTTCAATTTTCTAAGAGTTTATTTTCTGTGAATTTAAATTTCATATCCGTTATTATTATTTTTAAATTATTTTCGCTTGACACTTTTATGATTCACATGCTTCGTACTGTATAGCATTTTTAATAAATTCCTTTCCTCGTTATTTTCACTTTATATGCAGTTCCATTTCTGGTGGACCTTATTATTTAGTGGGTGTACCTTATTAATTATATCATCTTTTGTTTTTTCTATTTATTGTTTTTGGATGATGAATATTTAGATGTGGTAATACCATTTTGTCTTAATGTTTCAGCGAATATTGGTGTTTAATTTTACATTTGTGCCTTTTATTACTACAAATGTAATCTACCATCAATAAGATGGAGTATTGAGAAACAAACGTAGTTTTCAGTAAGTAAAACGGTATCTCATCGCAAAGATAGCGTTTTACAGCGAATGAGCCCGAAGAATCGTTTTAAAAGTGCCGTCGAAATAAGAGATCTCGAACAAAAGTGCCAAGTTAGCATTAGTGTAGGAACGGTTCGCATACGAATCCACGAATTCGGCCTTTGTGGCCATGCACCGCAATCGGACTCTCGACCAATGTAGAATCATTATATGGTCTGATGACAGAAATGTGCAGATAATCTTTCGTACGTGCGACGTTTTCCTGGACAAAGATTTAAAGAAAAGTGTGTAATTAGAACGGTTAAGAGTCCTCGTCCTCAAATGATCTGGGGATGTTTTTCTTATCATGTGCGGAGTCGCTTGTTCCTTGTGGATGGAATTATGAACGGATAAAAATATGGCTAACGGGTTTTGTCATGTCATGTTTGCAGGAGCAATACGGACGTTCTAGTGAGGCTACCTTTCAAGATGACTTCGCACCGTGTTCCCCGCCAATAGTTTTGATAATAAATATACTATCGTTATATACGCATGTTTGTAGAAAAAATTATAAAATAATTCTTTAAATTTTGTTTAAAGGTGCAAAAATATTCAAGGACTTGGGTATTCAACACATGGCCTCAGAATAAACTGGAGCTAAAAAGAATTATGGAAAATTTCTGGGAAAATGAGATTTTAAACAGTGAATTGCAAAAAACCGATATACATATATATATAGGAAAATAAAAATTATCCTCTTATTTATTTTCTATGGAAACAAAACAAATACAATGAAATTTATAATATCCATGTTCAAAAAATTTTGCATGTTGTCCAAACATAAGCTAAGAAATTTAAAAAAAAAACTGCGAAAAATTAAGTGGTAAGATGTGCGTGACCGCAGGTTTAAGTCCATTATTAAATAATTTTTATAAAACAATTTTTATAAACAATTTTTTTACTTAATTTAATTTAAAGGTATTGAAGTAGTCCTCTTGAAGTAGTTGCTTTAATCGTGCGCCAATGTATATTTTATAGAATATAGTGTAAATAAATATTATGGTCGGTTTTTGAGGTAACACGCACTTGCAGTTTATTGTAAATATTAAAATTGGGCGTTTATAAATAAAAACTTTAGTAGGTACTAATATTTGTATTATGTACAGAGCCGAGAGTAAATATATATACGGCTTAAGTCGAGTTTAAGGACGTCACCCCGATCCGTTCCAAATTTTTACCACTTATACATTTTATTGCGATTCTAGAAAAGTATATTTTTTTCGGTCGAGCATATTTTCGGAGTTAATGACCTACAAAGCTTTAACTTTGGTTTGTATATAACTGTGTTATTTTGTATCGGATTTCAGCAATATATATATCATTGGAAAGCTTACTTGAGTGCCTTTTAACTCGTTATGAGTCTATTTAAGTTTTTGTATTTTTTTCAAGTTTTTTTTTGGAAAACGTGGCATTATCTCATAAAATGATCTAAATAAGGTTGGTATTTACAACAACTGAATGAAAGCTGGGTCCACTAGCTTCATTTCGATGTATAGTTTGTCTGTTAACCCTTTCAGGACCGGATGTATTACGGATTTAACCTACACTTTTAAGTTTTTTTTATGTTATTTCTATATGGACATCAAAATGAAGATAGTGGACCCAACTTTCATTCAGTTGTTATAAATACCAACATTATATAGATCATTTTATGAGATGCCAGGTTTTCAGAAAAATTAAAAAAAAAAATAGGTCCATAACGGGTTAATTGATTTCGAATGATATATTGCTGAAATTCGATACTAAATAACAAATTTATATACAACGCAAAGGCAAAGCTTTGTCGGTCCTAAACTCCGAAAATGTGCTCGACCAAACAAACATTTTTTTCTCCTAAATCACCCCCAAAAGCCCCTAACCAAAAAAAAATTAACAAAATCGGGATGACGCCCGTAAACTCAACTTGTTCCATATATACTTTGAATATGCCGAAAAATAAATTACCTTCAGATAGTTCCAACTCAAGTTCAGCTAACTTCTCCCTTATATCTGTGGGAAGAGACATATTTTCTACACCGCCCAAACAATCTGCAGACATTTTTCAGACGTATGAAAGTACTCTAAAACTATTAATAAACTTCAAGTTTGTTTTTCATAAAGCAGGAGTTATGATGGTGAATCAGAATAGAATTAAATTTAAATCACTATTTAACATATCAAAAATTATAAATAAGTATTAAGTACGAATTGATAATGAAATGCTTTTTTACTTTTAATATATACGCATATGTATATGGAGGATTTTATGTATACGGATGGTTGTGTATGTTTTTTATCATAGGGCAGTATCCTTAGAAAAAAAATATGTACTTAGGAGCACAATATTTTAGGCAATTTATTTATTGCTGCATAACACATATTTACTCTATTTGTTTCATTATTTTTCTTAATATTTTAAAACGAAAACACATTAATAAAATGTTAGATTTTTCTTAGCAGAAAACTCTTTTGACACTTAAATCTAACTGAGTTGCCCTTACTTAAATAAAAATAGAAACATCAAACAGTGCTGTCACACCGCACAGTCAATCGAGCCCATACAAAATTGTATAATAAAGAAGGAGACAACGCACAATTATGAAATTTGGTACTTTAATGATCTAAATTGAAATATGTTATTTAGATTTAAATATGTTATTTAGTTTGTGTTATAGTTTGGCAGAAAAAATGGATTAAAACTCCAGAAAATTGGTATTTTTTACATTTGTCAATAATTCTCATAATATTTTTTTATAAATTTCTTGTTTTGTTTGTCAATTACTACATATCTGTCACAAGCGATAGCGACCTTTTTCGGCTTATACCACTGACAGACATATGGTATAGAAAGCATGGTATGTAAGTTAAATAAAATAAAGATTTATTTATGGTTTGAGTACTTTACTACAACTGACTGTTGGTAGTCAATAATTTTATTTATAAAAGTACAATAATGATTACTAAGCATTTACGGTAGGTATTTACGACAAACAAATGGTAGACGCATTGTCAACATTTTTAATAAAATAAATTTTAAATTCTTATTTTTGATTGCGACACACATTGTTATGTGAGTCGCAATTGGGTCACATTATTATGGGAAGACATTCTATTGAACTTAAACAAATTGCTATGTGGACGGCGCGTGTATTGAAATATGCAATGTAGGTAAAATGCAGTAAAGTGATTAGAGGAATTCACAAGTAATATTTTTTGTATTAACTCTTCCCCCGACAAAACGAGCGTCCCGATCGTTAATTCAAAAATAGGGGATTTGCGTAATTCTTGATACTGGGCCACATTTTGTCTCATTATCTCCTTGTGGAATATTTTGTATTGGTAGGCCAATATTTAGTTCAATTTTCAATTAAATATTCTTCCTTTATTTACATATTTTAACAAAATTTGATATTTACATATGAGATCTTATCTTAACATAGATATTGCAACAAATAATATATACGATCTAAAGACATTAAATAGTTTTTATTTTATTTTTTAATGATTTTTAAAGGAAAATGGGAGGGAAAAAACCTTTATATGATTTAATAATTTCAAATACTATCTGAAAATATTTATATGCTTATAGAAGGTTTATTAGAAATAATAGACCTCTATAAGCATATAATTTTCAATTTGGTGACTTCTTTTTAATTTTACGTTACTTCTCTACATTCTCTTATCAGTGGGTAAGAGGAATTTTCAATTTTGGCAAAATAATTGTTGTTAATCCTTGTTATGAAATCGATAATTTTTTCATACCCTGTTTCTTCATGAAGAAGATTTGTAGGATACCTCCAGGGCTTTTTATTTATCATTTTAAGACATTTGTTTTGTATAATTTGTAAGCGTTTTAGGTGGCAGTTGGCAGCGTCACTCCAAATAGGACACGCGTATGTTAATATCGGCCTTATAACACTTTTGAAGAGTAGATTTTTGTTTTTGGGGCTTAGAAATGACCTTCTATTTAGTAGTGGCCATAATGCTTTAAATGATTTTATAGCTTTTTGACACGTAGCCATAATATGTTGTTTAAATGTAAGCTTTTTGTCCAAGACAACTCCGAGATATTTGACCTCGTTAAGTACATTTATGGTATTATTTCCAATAAGAAGATGACGTCTTGGCAGTCTTTTGGGAGATTTGTTGAATGGAAAAATTATTGCTTGGGTCTTGTTTGGATTAATTTTGATTTTCCATTTGTGAAAATATTTACTGCAATTTACAAGTCCGTTTTCCATTTTCTTCAGGAGTGCGCTTGTAAGTTTGTTTGAAGAAATTAACGCAGTATCATCTGCGTAATAAGCAATTTTCATATATTTCGGGACTTTAAAATCGGATGTATACATCGAGTAAAGCAATGGCGACAAGACAGATCCTTGAGGTAACCCTGTGGTAATGGTTTTTGGAGATGATGTTTCATTATTAATCGCAACTTTAAAGTTTCTGCCGTGAATGAAATCTGAAATAAGTTTGCATAAATATTTTGGTATATTTGCATCAAGAAGTTTAAATAAGAGGCCATTATGCCAAACGGTGTCAAACGCTTTTTCAATATCTAACAATATTAGACCCGTTGAACGTTTATTGTTTTTATTTGTGGTTATTTGATTTTTAATTCTGTTTATTTGGTGCGTAGTGCTATGCCCTTCTTTAAATCCAAATTGTTCTTTGGCAACAATAGAATTGGTCGTTACAAATTCACTAAGACGAGAATGTAGTATTTTTTCAAATATTTTACCTAAGTTACTTAATAGACCAATAGGTCTGTAGCTGTTTGGGTTATTTTTTGGCTTACTAGGTTTGTTTATGGCTATAACCTTAGCATTTTTGAAATGGTTTGGGAAATAGTTGAGTTTGATGCAGCTGTTAAATATTATAACCAGTAATTTTAGAGCTTTGAGTGGTAGTTTCTTTAAGAGCAGGTTCGGAACATTGTCAAAACCAGGGGATTTTGAGGGTTTTAATGATGAGACAATATTCATTACTTCTTCAAGAGATGTATAAATAGCTGATTCAGAACTAGGATTTTCCTTGTTAAAATTATTTACTGTTGTATTTATTAGTGTATCTGCCGAGTGGTTATAGTACGAAGTGAGGTTATTTGCTTGGACAAATGTATTTGCCAGGACTTCAGCCTTGTCCTTATCAGATGTTATTTTTTTATTTCCAACTTTAAAGTGAGCGATTTGATTTTTTCCTTTTCCTCTCAAGTTCCTGCTTATTTTCCAAAATGATTTATCACCTGGTTTTAAATTGGATAATAATTGAGACCATTTCTTATTGCGCTCCGAATTAATACTTTTATCAATCATGTTACTTAGAAACTTAGTAGTACATTGATTATAAAAAGTTTGCTCGGCTATATTTGAAGATCGTTGGCTTTTTCTTTTAAAGCTTCTTCTTAGTTTAATATATTTTACAGTACTTTGTGGTAATGTGTAATTATTTTGTTGAGTTATTTTAGGTGTGGACACATCCCTTGCTTCGAAAACTACATTTATAAATTTTTGGATTTCCTGATCAATAACTACCTTGGTATTGTATATATCCGAATATAACGTGATTTTATTTTCTAAAAAATTCATATAAATGTTCCAGTTGGTTGCACTATAATCATAATAATTGAGGTCAACCTGCAAGGCCGTTGATCTTTTAAGTGTACATATAATGGGGCGATGGTCTGATGGTATTTCGTAATCCATTGTTTTTACGTCTATATCTAAAGCGGAATTGCTTAAAATAATATCGACTGTGGATGCTTCGCGATTGTGTTGATGGGGGAATAGGGTTGGTCTATTAGGGTAGTGAATGAAAAAATTGCTTGATTGCTGTAGGTCACAGCCTAACACAGTCGTGACAACTTGACAGCTGTCAAAAAAGTAAACACGAACCGTATGGCTTTGTTTACTTTTTTTTCTTAGAATTGCTATAACAACTTTGAGAAAGAGATTAAAAAATAAAATATACAAAATATAATGTGTGCAAGTGAACAGCTACACATGTTTGTAACCAGCATAAAAAACAATAATAATGGAAAAAATAGTGAGTATTTGCTATTGATAAAAATTTAAAAAACATTAATAATATCGTATTATCTGTTTTGATATAAAAATATGTATAAAAGGTGTATATTAAAACACATAGCTTGTGATTTGTTTTACGTAAGACAATTACATTCAAGACTACTCAAGCTAGGGCCGAAGGAAGAAAGCAAAAATTACTATTGCTGGCACAAAAAAAGGCGGCCAAGAAGGAAGAAGCAAAACAACGATGATGAACAATATGAAGATGCTGGATAATGTAGCCGACATGCTGGATGGTGAAGATTCGAAATTTTTGCAATCGAAAAGAGGCAAAAACAACGAAAAGTAAACATGCTGCTGGTGATGATGAAAGGATGATGAAAGTAAACATGATATTAAGAATTGTTTCCGTTTTGTGTTTGCCAAAGATAAAAAGCTTCACATGACTCTTTTCACAATATGTACGTCGCGTTAATCATTTAATCAACGCCAAAAACAACAATTTCAACTTGGAATGTATAACTTGTTTGTGGGCTTTGAAGATAAAAAATGTTTATGTAGATGCAGAGAAAGAAAATGAATTGAAACAAAAGAAGTTGGAGGCACATCGTCAACGTTTGTTGAGTTTATCGAAAAAGGAACGCAAACAACATAAAAAGTTGGCTGAGTTAAAATAGGAGTTGGATGAGACAAAAGCCAATTCTAAGGTTTTGAGTGACATTTTGGAGGGTTTTGCTGATGCTTGTAAAAATTTGTTTTAAGACAATTGCATACAATACTACTCAACCCAGGGCCGAAAGGAAGTAATCACAAATTACTATAGCTAAGCTAACCATTGGTGCAGTTGCTGGTGACGAAACTTTTCGCAAGTTGAATTGTGGTATTTTATTATTGTTTTTGATTACGACTTGCATGTAGAGTTCGTGTAATGCTTCTCATCGTAATTTGTCTGGTAATAATCCCATCACATTGGGTACTATACCGTTAGCTTCATACATAAAACATTAATTTTCTACTTTTTTATTCCTGTAAATAGACGGACTTGTACACCTTGGAATGAAGTTAATGGAGGATTTAATTTTGATAAAAGCAAACAATAGAAGCAACAAAATCAATACGAATAGAAAAAAATGTAATGGTCAGAGTGGAATTATGTTTTTAATTTAATAAAATATGTGAATTATATTTTCAACAGCTCGAAAGCAAATAAATCTTAGTAGGAGAGAACGACCAACCATTAGCAGAAATGGTAGCGCAACCTACATATTCCACAAAAGCCCATCAATCCTTAAACAAATTTTAATATATAAGAGAAGAGAAAAAATGTATTTGTAGATTTCCACCGTTTTTAAACATGATGTCCCCAAAATGATGACAATGTATGCTCAATTTATGAAAAGTAATATATAGATCACTTAAAACGCGTAAAAAAGTCGAAAGTAAAGCCAAAACTACAAATGGCTAAAGTTAAACCTCTAACTACAACATTAGTTCATTTTGATTGCTTTAATTTAAAACTAGAATTTAATGTAAATTTTTAATTATCTCTGTATCTATGCAAAAATAAAACGAAACTACGGGCATTTATTTCAAAACTAAAACAAAAGAATGGTTTATTATTTGAAAAACTTTTTTGATACTTTAACATAATGAAATGTATACATATATTTTTTTGAATTTTTCGATCTAACTACACAACATAGATTAAAATATAAAAAAAATTCTTCAACTGACGTAAAGCACATTTATCAGCAGTACATTTGGCAATCCGATATTTTCTACCGAAAAACTTGTACGGTAACACGAACACGTCGGCCATCAGTTAATTTTTCGGGTTTGCTGAAAATTAAAAATTTGATCCCATGTACAATTTAAATGTTAAAGCATAAAAAATAACATAAATTTGGCAGTTTCAGGTTCTTATCCAAGTAGTTCCCTTATTTGTAATTTTGGCACCGAATTGCTAAATTGTTCAATTTCAGGACGCATCATATTATTGTAAACCAACTACACAGCATCTAAAGACATATTCGAGTCTAAAAATATCGCACCTGCAACAGACTCGAAAACATCACCTAATTAATGCCTTTGGTATTTCAACGTCTTCATAATATTAACCTCTTCGTTTATACTATAACCATTTTTCGTATGAATACGCACAAAACGATCAATAGCTTCGTTACGACCTGAGACATGTGTCTAAAATATTTGCGGTTTTCATGCCTTACAGCTAATTACGCAAATACGGTATTGTTAACTAAAGCAGATCTCAAATCGGTTAAGGCTCCAGGTGAATGTTCACTAGGTTCACTAGCTTCTTTAGCATCATATGCTATACTCCAAATAAGGTTTCAACGCAATCGGCAACAGATTTATCTAAACGAGAAATAAAAATTAGTTTTATTTCCAATATATTTTATTTATATTTCGAGTTTTAATGAAATTACCTGGAATACTATATTTTTTCTATAAATTTATTTACTGTAATGTGTTATGTTAAACACACTCACTTTAATTACATTATTATTTTGTCAGCAAATATCAGTTATAATGTAAATCTTATTTAACACACTTATTTCAATTTATAATACAATTAACTGCAATAAGAACGCGTTAATTTGCCCACAGAAATTTTAATTTGTGAAAATGAATAAGCAGAAATAAATAATAAAAAAAATATACAACGTGTATAAGGGTGACAGCATATTATATTAATATAGTTGTTTCATCTGAAAGTGGTTGTAAAAATATTATGAAAATTTCTGTAGTTCACAAACAAAAATCTAGATGTCGCTAGTGTGTGTCTGGACTGGTTGGACGGTGCTGTAGGTTGTTGAGTGCAATTCCTGCAGTATTATTTGAACGGCAATTCCAAGAACAATGTTTGGCATTTAGGTCACCAAAAACTATATATTCTTTGGTGGAAGGTGTTAGGTTCAAGATATCAGCACAGAAGTTATGAGTATATCTTGGTGAATATAACGAAGATACAACAATAGGTCTATTATTTATAATAACTTCAATTGAGATGTTTTCGATTGATGATGTGTTTGATATAAAGAGGTTTTTATGAGCGACAGATTTATGAATTAACAGAGCTACTCCTCCTCCTCTTGCATCTGTTCTGTCACTTCTATATAAATAATAATTTTTAAAATAGGGTCTATGATTTTCTGAAAAAAATGTTTCATTCAAAGACGATATTTTAATATTTTCTCGTTCAATTAGTATCTCAAATTGTTTTAATTTAGAAAAGTTTGAAATGCCATTAGCATTCAAGTGAAGCATTTTGAATTCGTTTAAATTATTAGTATAATCCATGGGCGTATTTTACCATTGACATTACAACTTTGATTTGTTGTACTTTTGAAGTGCACCTATGCAAATCATCCATAGCTGTAGTGAAAATATCAAAAAGCTCATCAATGCTAAATAAATCGTTGTTTGTTTTCAGCTGGTTAGCATATGTAGCTTTGCTGTTATTATTGATGTTATTGTTACAATTTGTGTTGTTGTTTCTTAAATTAGGGAAATCTCCCACATTAAATTGAAATGAGTTATTTTGTTGTCTGCTTTTATTCGGATTTTTAGAAGTAACTCTTGTTCTAGTTTCCAAATAGAGAGAACGTAACGGACAGTTGATATCGTTTGCAGAGTGATCAGTTCTCTCTTTTCCTTGTTTTTTGCAATTAAAGCATGTAAAAACAGCTGGTCTTTTTTCATTTGTGTTAAACGGACACACACTTGTATGATGTTGTTCTGCACATATCATACAGGCAGCACTACGATGACAATGTTCACCGCCATGGCCATACATTAAGCAGTTCCAGCATTGAGTTGGTTTATTTCTGGATCTAGATTTGTATTTTTTCCAGGAAATTATTATATTTGAAATTGTTCTTACGTTTCTTAAGGCAGTTGGGTTAAAATTTTTACGTACAAATTGAACTTTGTAAACTGCATTGTTGTTCGAACTGAATTTGGTGACTATTTCAGCTACGGAAGAAGGGGACAGGTTGTAGTTTTTTAGCTCTGCGGTGATGTCCTCCGTTTTTATGCGGGGTAAACCATGTAAAAAAGTGGTGTATAACCTATTATCTTTGGAGCCATAAGAGTGAAACTCCAACTTACTCTCTTTAAGAATTTGCTTGTAGCATTCGAACATTTCTTTACTTGGAGCAAAAATTTTAGTACCAATTGAAGTACGTTTGAAAATACAATCTTTACCAAGTAGTTTTTGTATTTCTGTAAATGAGGCGTTAGCTTCAACAACAATAGGTGGAGGTTTGTGTTGTTTAACCTCGTTAATATTTGATACAGGAGTTACGTCCATATCATTAAGGCCAGCAAGCAAGCTAAATCTGTTGCTTGAAGTTGACGCGATGTTCGGGTTAAAACCCGGAGGAAGTTTTGTCATCTTCTTGTTGGCAAGGAGCTTTCTTTTTGATGAAGATTTGGCCCCTCGGGCCATCGCTAGATTTTTTATACCTGTTTTAAGCTGAATTGACTACCACGTGAGTTCAAATGAGATCAAGAATAGGCAATTGCAAAAACAAAAATATACACTTGTTATTAATTTTAAATAGTTGTACTCTATGCGCTTTAATTATTTACACGACCGTTCGTAAAGAGAATTAGATTCGAACTGAGGCCAATATTTAGTTTGGTGTCTCCAGAAGGGTGGTTTTCCCTAGTTCCACAACTCCTCTTTGACCAGAGAAAAATAGTGATAATTACCATAGTAATTATAAAAGAGCAGCTCATGATATCACCCCATTTGTTTTGGGTATCAAGAAGTGTGATTGCCTTTGTATTGTTAACGTGCATTTCTTTGACTAATTCGAGAGTAAGTGTTTCCTCAACATAAGAATCGCCCATTCTTGGTTGTACCACTGCTGGTAGGGGTTTTGAAAAATTTATTTCTGACAGACTAAAAGTTTTTCCATTTACAGACACTGTCTCGTTGTGAAACTTTGTAAGACAGGTGGCATTCAAGTCGTAAGATTCGTGACCTATAGAAACTGTACCGTTGAATTCATTCAGTAGGAGAGCACCCGGTAGGATTTCTTGTACTATGGGTAGGTGATGATTATTCATCAAAGTGCAATTGGAGGGTTTACTCTGTATCAGATTTGGTATGCATTTTGATTTGGTAATATCTTCGATTTCGTTATCTTCACATAGCGTCAATTTGTTATAGTTCTTACATGATCTTTTATACCATACAATTTTCCTTCACATGTCAAAATTTTATCGAATATGATCTTAATGCTAATTTGTTTTGATTTTACAGGAGTTACTATAAGACTATTACAAAGTTCTTTTTTTGTCGTTGGGATACTTATAATAAAGAGGAGAGAATTATGGTTAGTGGCTATTTTAATTTTGCTATGCTCAATATTCAAATAATTAATACTTCCATCGTCAAAGAGATTTTTTACCATTTCCATTTCGTTGTTAGACAAAATGAATGAGTTTAAGACTCCTACTTTCGCCCAATGAATGGCGTATTGTAGATTGACGATCTCGCCTTTTAAAATTTCCAATTTGTATTTAAGTTTATTTACTAAAGAATCTCTCAAGTCTATGTCCCTATCAGATTTCAGAATTTCATTGGTTTTTGAAGTTATTTCATTCAATTTTTCTAAAGTCATTCTATTAATAACGACTTGTCTATTATTATTTTCCAAAGCGTTGTTTATATTATTATTCAAAATCGTCGTGGTTGGGTTACCAGCGACCCACTTCCATGCGGAGCCAATGAAATTAAGAGATCTTTTGTATTTTGGTTTAAGATATCCTAAATGAATTTTTATTTGTTCTATTTCGTGGATGAGGAAAGGATAGGTGGGATGGGAAGTGCTAACATTTGTCCTTATGGTGGAGTAGATATTTTCCATTAGTGATTCGTAATCCTCCAGGTCTACGACGTGTACTAATCTAACCGTACCGGATTGTATTTTGGCAAAGCCGACGTCGATTGCCACTATTTGTGAGTTGGTGTAATCCAAGATTTTAACCTCTCCTTGAATCAAGGGTAGAGAGATTATACTAAAAAGAAAGAAAAGAGGAATTATCTTTCCTAATTACGGATGTTGTGTTTGTGAACGACCTTTCCACTCTCGGTCAGTATGGTGGTGTGCCTATTCTCTTTTGCTATCTCTTGCCTGTAACCCTTAGTAAGTTTAGTCCCTAGTCTCCTATTCTGTTTCACAAAAATGGTTTCTCCTACGTTATAGTTTTTGGGTTCCGCCTTACCGCGGTTATGGTAATTCAGGTCAGATATTTGCTTATTCTTTAGATCCTCAATCATTTGAATTCTGTCTTTCTCCCGCTTGTTGGGATCATTGTAAAATTTTCTTCCGAAAAATGCCTCAGCTGGTTTCTTACCCAAGGTTGAATGAATTGTATTATTATATTCATGGACAGACTTATCCATGAGTTCGGACAAATCCTTTTGGGTTCCCTCTGATTTCAGACACCAGTATTTTATCAGTTGTTTTTATGCAGTTTGTGACAGAGGGATTTAAGTACTTTCCCATGATTTCATTCAGTCTTTCTTCGGTAGGTTCAGATTCGAATATAATGTGTCTGTGATAGGTTGGAAATACGATTTGGAACTCATAGGACCTTGTTTCTTGCGGTTCTATAATAATCTGATTCTTAAAAGCGTTTATCGGTGCGTCGCTGTATTGTGTAAGGTTCTGTGGTGAACTTTGGACACTATGCTGTGTAGCACATGTTGAGTTTATCTGACATATTTGTTGCGTTGGTCTGGATAAAGCATCTGCAACTGCATTAGTACTGCCGGGTTTATACAATAACTCGTAATTGTATTCTTCCAGTATTGCGTTCCATCGTCGAAGCTTGCTGTCAGTGGTTGGTGATCCGTAAAAATCTTCACCATTGCTGCTCCGTAGAGGTAGTTTCTAAGACTTCTAAGAGCCCAAACGATTGCCAACATTTCCTTTTCGTTCATGGCATAGTGTTCTTCAGCCCTGTTAAGTGTTCTGGAGATAAACGTAATGGGTCTGCCATCTTGTTCTAGAACAGCTCCAATTGCATAATTCGACGCATCCGTAGTAAGCTGAAATTCCCTTTCAAAATTTGGGTAAGTCAGTATGACGTCCTCTGACGTCAGCATCTAGGCCATTCTTGTCCAGTTTAATGATCACTTTGTTAGAGACATATTTGGACATTCGTCCTCCTTCCCCCCTTAAGAGAGCCGTTAGGGGTTTTGCCAATTTGGCATAGTCCCTAATGAAACGGCGATAAAATCCTGCCATTCCAAGGAAGGATCTTAGATCTTTGAGTGTATTTGGGGCTGGGAAGTTGTTAATTGCCTCCACTTTTTTAGGGTTAGCCTTTATTCCCGTTGTGGATATTAGGAAACCCAAAAAGTCGACTTCTGGTTTCAGAAACTTCGAGTTGAACCTTCATTTTTGCCGATTGTAGGGTGCGGAATATTTTCTCGGCATTCTCCAAGTGCGTTTTTTCATACTTGCCGAATATTATTATGTCGTCAATGTAAATATAGCATATCTTTCCTATGTGTTCGCGCAAAATGTCGTCGAGAGTTCTTTGGAATATGGATGGCGCATTTCTTAATCCAAAAGGGAGTCGGGTAAATTAGTACTTCCCATTATTGATTGAAAATGCGGTTTTCTCGATGTCCCTCTCTTTTAGGGAAATTTGGTGAAACCCTCTCTTTAAATCTAGAACTGAGAAATATTTATTTTCTCCTAACTGTGAGAGTACCTCGTTTATTTCTGGGATGGGGTATCGATCGGCAATTGTGACCGCGTTCAATTTCCTATAATCAATAACTACTCTATATTTTATTTTGCCCGAAGCATCTATTTTTTTGGTACTACCCATACTGGCGAATTGTAGGGCGACTTTGATGGTCTTATAATGCCCTGGTCTAACAATTCCCTAATTTGTACTTCTACCTCGTCCTTTAAATGCATGGGATACGGATAGCATCTGGAATATACGGGTTTGTCGGTGGTGGTTCTAATTTCACCCTTTACCGATGTTGTATACGTGAGGCTCTCATTTGGTTCCGAAAATAGGTTAGGATATTTTCCCACTATATTCTTGATTCTAGTTTCCTGTTCGTTTGTCATATGTTCTGTTCTTATCTGAATAGCATTTACTGATTGTGAAATTTGTTGTTTTAATTTGATTCTGATACGATTATTTATTGTCATATTACTCTCCGCAGCGTGGATAATCGCCGATAGTTCTTTCAGGCTATCATTGCCCAATATTGCGTGAAACGATTTTAATGAAGTTAACAAGAATAATTTAATATCCGATTCGAAAAGTTTAATAAAAGTGTGAGAGGTAACCGCGGTTTTGCCCCCCAATGGAATTAGCGTAGAAATTGACTTTGTTAGGGATTGGCTTTTTTACTAAGGAGTTTTGTACGTAGTTTTTATTTGATCCTGTGTCAACAAGAATTTTGAGGACTGTCTCGGAACTCGTCTTGGCCTCAAAATACGGTAAAGACGAGTTCGCTAATCTAAAAAATGAATATCAGCGAAATCAAATGTTTCAACGAGGTTTTCCTCATTGTCCTGTGTGTCATGATCGCCGCTAATATATTCTTGAATGTCCTGGAGATTTTCCGCCATACCATAAGTCATCATTTGCTCATAATACGTTTCATCGTCAGGTTCATTGTGAATTTTAGTATTTTGGTCGTTTGTTTCCTGATCCATAGTGTCTATATGAAAATTTCTCTGGTATTTATTGGGTTGTTGACTTGTATCGGCTGGTGGCCGTTTCCCTGCGTAATCATTAACCGGTCTGTTCATATAATTGACTGCTCGTGTTTGTATCGAACGGTCGACGTCCATTGGTTCCGGTTTTGGAAGCGGTTTAGGTGCTAGTGGTCTCGGCGGTTGTATGTTCTGATGATATTTTCCGGCTTGATTATATGTGTTTGGTGGTATATATAGTTGTCTATTGAAGTTTTGGGGGTTTTTGTGGAAGGTATATTGGTAGGTTGGTTGTTGGGTGAACGGTTGTGATGCGGAGGGCATGAAGGTAATCTGGGGGTGGAATTGGGGTTGTGTTAAACCTCTTTGAATGAATGGGGATTTGAAGTTCCGTGGGGGTTGGGGTGGTTGAGTTCTGGTTACCCTATGGTTAATGGCATGTTGGGATCTATAATTTTGGTTCTCTAGTTTGAGGCATAAGTGTAGTACCTGGGGAAGGTCCGCAGGTTCTCGGATTCCCAACAATCTAGGTAAATCACCTCAGAGTTCGCGGACGAATGTGTCGAAAGCTTTGTCTCGGTACGTTTGGGTTAAGAGATCCATGGCCTCCCTGCCAATGTCCATACAGGCTAATTTATTCATTATTAGTGACAAGTGTGAGTAGACCTGTTGATAGAATTCCTGGATTGTACTGTTCCCTTGAACTAATGTCGTCATCTGATATTCTAATGTTCCCAGGTCCCTTTTGTCTGCATAATGCAGGGTGAGACACTTTGAAATACACGTCCAGTTAAGGGGAGTATTATATGATTCCAGTGCAGCATCTGCCGCTCCTATGATTTTATTTCTTATTACATTTAGAATTCCTTAATATTTCGGCGTTCCCTTACTTGACTCGTATAACTTTAATACGCGCTCTACGCTTTTTTCCATGAGCTAAATTCCGACGGATTCCCTGAAAATTCCCTCAGACATGTAACCACGTCTGGTACTTTGTCCAAGTCTGTTAGGTTACCTAAATATCTATCCTCAATGTTCTGATCTATACCTGCCATAGATGCGTTTGGATTTAGAAGCTCCCTCACCAAATTACTACATTGTTCCCTGCATAGCCTAGTTAAAACGTTTGTAACGGTGGCCTCTAACTGTGGATTCATGTTAGCGGGATTATTGTGAATTTCGGGAATAGGATTTAGGATTGGTGGTCTTAATAAATTGTTTGGATTAGCCATATGGAATACTAATGTTGATTGTAGATTAATATATATTTTTGAAATTTGTACAAAATTATTTTAATTAGCAATAAGGATTGATTTTATGTTTTAGTTCAAAAAAAAATTATTTCTTTGCTGGTAAAATTATTTTAATGAGGTTGTTTAAATTTTACTAACGTTAGTTTATATTTAAAAAAAAATTTATATTGATTTTGAATTTCCTTATATTATAAAAATTTTTATTCTTTATTGATTATTTTAATAAGGATGCTTAAATTTTACTAATATTTATATTTTCAGTTGAAGAAATTATTCTAATTAGCCATTTTAGTTTTTTTTTATATTAATTTATATTTTTAATTTTATTTTAATTAGGATGTTAACAATGATTTTGCATTCTATTTATTAATTTATTTTTTCCTGGTTCAAGAATTTTTATGTCATATTTTTACTGTTATCTATATGTAGTTTTTACTTATTTTGATTTGATAATTATAATTTCACTTACATTAAATATACCAGCATGTGTTGCATGATCTCCTTCTTTCGTCCTGTGGTTTGTGTTGTTCGTCTTCCTTCTTCGCTGCTCAGGCAATTCGTTGCCTGATGACTATGTGATTTTCGGAGGTGTTGGTTTGGCAGAATGTTAATATTTCTCTTAATCGTTGATTTGATCCGGATTTTTTGTTTAAGTTTGGTGTTTAGAGCGGCTTTTACGTTTTTTTCTTAGCAGAATTATATTTTGTTATTTACAGTATTTTGTAATTTTTTCTTTTTTATTTGATTACAAGAATTTTCTTTAGATTGTTTTAGTTTTCTTAACTGAACTATTAATTTCAACTATTTTAGTGTTTCTGGTTTTTATTATTTAGAAAGCTGCTTTAGAGTTTTTTTTTTGTCTTTTTTGAAAGATATTTTTCACTACTTTAGTGTTTTATTTAGTAACGAAATTGTTCTTTACACTACTTAAGTGTTTTTGATTTTTAGCAAACGAAATTTTTCTTTACACTGCTATAGAGTTTTTTTTTTTCTTTTAGTTATTTTTCACTACTTTAGTATTTTAGTAACGAAATTGTTCTTTACACTACTTGAGTGTTTTTGATTTTTAGCAAACGAAATTTTTCTTTACACTGCTGTAGAGTTTTTTTCTTTTAGTTATTATTCACTACTTTAGTGTTTTATTATTTGGTAACAAAATTGTTCTTTACACTGCTTTAGTGTTTTGATTTTTTTTGCAAACGAAAATTTTTTCTTTACACTGCTTCGATGTTTTATTTTGTTACTTAGCAAAGCTATTTTATTTATTTTTTATTTAACGAATTTAATTTACACGGCTTTTGGTTTTTAGCAAACAAATTTTTTCTTTACACTACTTTAGTGTCTTTAGGATTTTTGCCGTTGGGCGCCAGTTAAATAAAATAAAGCTTTATTTATGGTTTGAGTACTTGACTACAACTGACTGTTGGTAGTCAATAATTTTATTTATAAAAGTACAATAATGATTACTAAGCATTTACGGTAGGTATTTACGACAAACAAATGGTAGACGCATTGTCAACATTTTTAATAAAATAAATTTTAAATTCTTATTTTTGATTGCGACACACATTGTTATGTGAGTCGCAATTGGGTCACATTATTATGGGAAGACATTCTATTGAACTTAAACAAATTGCTATGTGGACGGCGCGTGTATTGAAATATGCAATGTAGGTAAAATGCAGTAAAGTGATTAGAGGTATTCACAAGTTAATATTTTTTGTATTAACTTGTAAACTATGGTATATTTGTAGTATATATGTTGATATTTTGTTTTTGATATAAATATTATATAAAGGTATTTTATTTTTGTTGTTTATATACTTTTTTAAATAAAAAACAACTAATCGAATATTTTTGGTACTATGTATTTCATCCAATAAAAATAATACACGTTGTCTTCTTCAACCTCTTTGTGGCGGACTTTTTTTTGCTTGGCGAGTTAATTTTTTTTTTTTTTTTGGTTATGGGTTTTACAAAGTATCCACGATGTCAACTTCTATGATCCTTATCCTTTTTATCAGCTTGGCTTAGTTGATTATTTTATATTTTTGTATATAAATGATGATTTTGTTTGAAATATGTTCGCTTCAGTTGATTGGTCAGCAGTTCGAACGGTCGTGTAAATAATTAAAGTGCTTAGAGTACAACTATTTAAAATTAAAAACAAGTTTATATTTTTGTTATTGCAATTGCTCATTTGAACACACGTGGTAGACAATCTAGCTTAAAACAGGAATAAAAATTTAGCGATGGCCCGAGGGGCCAAATCTTCATCAAAAAGAAAGCTCCTTGCGAACAAGAAGATGACAAAACTTCCTCCGGGTTTTGTTAACATTGCGTCAACTTCAAGCAACATATCTAGTCTGTTTGCTGGCCTCAATGATATGGACGTAACTTCCGTATCAAATATTAACGATATTAAGGAACATAAACCTCCACCTATTGTTGTAGAAGCTAACGCATCATTTACAGAAATACAAAAGCTGCTTGGTAAGAATTGTATTTTCAAACGTACTTCAATTGGTACCAAAATTTTTTCTCCAACTAAATGTACGAAGCCTACAAGCAAATACTTAAAGAGAGTAAGATGGAGTTTCATTCTTATGGCTCCAAAGAAAATAGGTTATATACCACCTTCTTACACAGTTTACTCCGCATAAACTCTGAGGAAATCTGCAAGGAGCTACAAAACTACAACTTATCCCCTTCTTCCGTAAATGAAATAGTCACATAATTCAGTTCGAACAATAATGCATTTTTAATGATATTTTCACTACAGCTATGGATGATTTGCATAGGTGCACTTCAAAAGTACAACAAATCAAAGTTCTAATGTCAATGGTAAAATACGCCCATGGATTATACTAATTTAAATGAACTCAAAATGCTTCACTTGAATGCTAATGGCAGTTCAAACTTTTCTAAATTAAAACAATTTGAAATACTAATTGAACGAGCAAATATTAAAATGGCGTCTTTGAATGAAACATTTTTTTCAGAAAATCATAGACACTACTTTAAAAATTATTATTTATATAGAAGTGACAGAACCGATGCAAGGAAAGGAGGAGTAGCTCTGTTAATTCATAAATCTGTTGCACATAAAAACCTCTTTATACCAAACACCTCATCAATCGAAAACATCTCAATTAAAGTTAATTTAAATAATAGACCTATTGTTGTATCTTCGTTATATTCACCAAGATATACCCATAACTTCTGTGCTGATATCTTGAACCTAATACCTTCCACCAAAGTATATATAGTTTTTGGTTACCTAAATGCCAAACATTGTTCTTGGAATTGCCGTTCAAATAATACTGCAGGAATCGCACTCAACAACCTACAGCAATATAGGCAATATAGCCTTGCAGGTTGACCTCAATTACTATGATTATAGTGCAACCAACTGGAACATTTATATGAATTAGTCATTAAAATCACGTTAAATTCAGATATGTACAATACCAAGGTGGTAATTGATCAGGAAATACAAATATTTATAAATGTAGTTTTCGAAGCAAGGGATGTGTCTACACCTAAAATAACTCAACAAAATAATTACACATTACCAGAAAGTACTGTGAAATATAATAAACTAAGAAGCTTTAAAAGAAAAAGCCAACGATCTTCAAATATAGCCGAGGCAAACTTTTTATAATCAATGTACTAAGTTTTTAAGTAACACGATTGATAAAAGTATTAATTCGGAACGCAATAAGAAATGTTTTCAATTATTATCCAATTTAAAACCAGGTGATAAATAATTTTGGAAAATAAGCAGGAACTTGAGAGGAAAAGGAAAAAATCAAATCTCTCACTTTAAAGTTGGAAATACAAAAATAACATCTGATAAGGACAAGGCTGAAGTCCTGGCAAATACATTTGTGCAAGCAAATAATCTCACTTCAAACTGCAACCACTCAGCGGATACAGTAATATATACAACAGTAAATAATTTTAAGAAGGAAAATCCTTGTTCTGAATCAGCAATGAATATTGTCTCATCAATAAAACCCTCAAAATCTCCTGGTTTTGACAATGTTCCCAACCTACTCTTAAAGAAACTACCACTCATAGCTCTAAAATTTATGGTTATATTATTTAACAGCTGCATCAAACTCAACTATTTCCCAAACCATTTCAAAAATGCTAAGGTTATAGCTATCAACAAACCTAATAAGCCAAAAAATAACCCAAATAGCTATAGACTTATTAGTCTATTAAGCAACTTAGGTAAAATATTTGAAAAAATACTACATTCTCGTCTTAGTGTAGTGAAAATACCAACTTAATTAGTGATAATTAAACTCAATAGTTAATAGCAATGACCGACAAATAATTCCAAATATTTAGTGCCAACGAACGATACATTTAAATACAAACATTTTATACCGTCGTTGGATTACCTTACACATACCAGTGTCTAGCCATTGAGTATTTTCCTTTACCCCCTAATTCGCTTAGCTTTTAGTTATCATATAAGTTTAGCTTTTAGTTACCATATAAATTGATTATAACTATTCATATATACAAAAAAGGTTTTGATAATAAAACAATCAATATAAAACAATACTTGAAACCGTGTACATCTTTTTATGGACAACGATTCTTAAAAACCCAAACCGTGACCAGAGTTAGACCAACCGTGATAAGTGATAAAAAACGGAATATGAAAAAGAAAAACGCCCGGCAACAAAATTAAAAAAAAATGTGTATTAGAAACAAAAACTGAAACAAAAAAAAAAAAAAATGGTTTTTAAAAGCAAAAAAGAAATTACAATTTATAAAATTAAAACTCTGAGAAGTATTAACTAAAAATAAATTAACGTTTGATTAACCGTACTGTAATAAATATGTAGTGTTGTGGAATAAAATAAAAACCAAAATCACATAAAATTGTAACAACATTAATTCAAACTTTGCAAAAACAAATAACTAACTTCTACAATGTAGTGAATACAACCATAAACATGACGTGGTGGAAGAAAATCTTATCCACAATACCGTTACTTGTTGCGGGTTATGAAGTGGGTAAATCCACTGAGGACAATAATAATAAAGAAGTAGTAGAAATACTACGTAATAATCTGCAAATTAACACTGATGAAAATACTACTACAATTAAAAGTGAAAACAAGAATTACATCGAAACATTGTCAATCATCACAATAATAATAATGGCTATCATATATATAATAAAGATGATACTTAAAGTGGTAAATAAGAATAGAAACACCGTCAACCACCAACAACAAATATAAGGAGACACAGCATGACGCAACAACTAAACATCTGAAGAACCATAAGAAGATGAAAATGAAAGCTGCAAAGGAGAATGAAAAGATGCTATACGCAAGCAACAAACATCAGAAGAGACAAACGTAAGCCTAGAAAGTAAGTTCTATATGTTAAGTAAATAATAAATAATTGAAAATAATTTTTTTTTTATATAATATAACAAAGAAAATTAAAATGAAAAAATAAAACTTATGAATTTAATACATTTAGGTCATTTTCTCTATAATGTCAAAAAATTAAACTGAAACTAGTCGGAGTTAAGATTTAAATTTTATGTATATACAAAAAAAAAAAAAAAGAAATATAGCATGTAAAGAAAAGTTGATTAAAAATAATGAAATGGGAAAATATTTTGGAAAGTTTAGAGCCATTAAAGATTAAATTTAGACAATCGTATAAGTGCATATATCAGAATAGGGCGATAAAACAGGAAACATTGAATAAACATATCCAAATTTTAATAGAAACTTTCAACACTATTAGGGCAACATTACACGGACAATACGACAGGTACTCAACACCTCACAAGGAGGAGGCCAATGCGATTTTTCATAAATTTAGGGACCAATTGATCAAAGTCTTTCATAAACATAACGTTAACATTAAAGTCCCACTAAAGTTAAGCTGCGAGATAGATAAGGAAATCACAGAGACAGACGAAAGTGAGACAGAAGAAACCACGAATATAGAAGAAAACAGTAAGGAGACAAACGTAGAGATAAAGACGATAATCATGCCGCGAACCGAGGATGATGTCATGGATAAGGCCACAAAAATTGTCCCAGTTTTTGATGGTAGCGTGGGCGAGCTACAAAGTTTCCTGGACGCATTGACATTAATAGACAGGATAAAGGAAACCCATGAGGTAATAGCAATAGACGTAATAAAAACCAAGTTGAAGGGACATGCAAGGAATATTATTACAAACGAAAACACCATACAGAAAATTAAAAATAAACTACAATCATCGATACAAGGAGAGTCGTCAGAATTACTATGTTCAAAACTAATGAACATTAGACAACAATCAAAATCTGCTACCACCTATGCAGAGGAGATCCAGGAAATCGCAAAAAAACTAGGTGGTGCCTATTTAAGAGAAGGCTACCCACAGGATATTGCTGAGAAATTGATAAGGCAAAATGCGGCCATAGCCATTTCTAGAAACGCTGCAAGTGATGAAGTAAAACTCATCATCAAGACAGGAAACTTCATGACTCTTAATGAAGTCGTATCTAAATTCATAGAAGCCAGCACCGAAGCGTCCATTTCAAATTCTTCGGTATTTTATTTTAAGCGTCGTAGTTCGGTTAATCAGAACCACAGAAACAATGGAATTAATAACCGTGGGCGCGGACAAGAAAGGCGTAGAAACAATAATTACGGAAATTATAATAATAACCGTTACAATGGGCAACGCCAAGGTCAAAATCACCACAATGGAAATCAACAAAACCGTCAACAAAACAGAGGACGTATAAGATTTACACAGGGGGTCTCGGAAAACGGGATTCCCCCCCAGACGCGGGGGGTTATCATCAGGATTAAATGGACACAAGGCACATATTAGATAAGTGAGGAAAATATTCCACTTAAATCTCCATTTAAGTAGTTTTATTGAGATTCGGATATCACCTCATAATGATTTAACTACATTCCTTGTAGACACCGGAGCGGACATTTCACTAATTAAAATCGGTGCCCTTAACTCGTTAAAAATCAACACAAAAAACATTATACAAATATCTGGAATAGGAAAAGGAATTATTGAATCACTCGGGGCAATTGAAATTGAATTAAAAGTAAGGGATTTTCTCATCCCACAAAAATTTCATGTAATTTGGGATGCGTTCCCAATTCCATTTCAAGGTATCTTAGGTTTAGACTTCTTGAAAACATATAATGCGAGTATTCATATGGACAAGACGCAAACTCAAATTTACTCTCATTAAGACCTTACAATTTAAATTATCCCATAGATATCCCAATACTTGAAAGAATAGGTGACGATACAATAACATTACCAGCTCGCGCGGAAGTTTTCAGAGCCATTACTGTCGATAAAGTTTCTGATTTAGTCGTTCCAAGCCAATAGAAGATGGAGTATTTGTAGCTGGGTGCATAGTATCGAGAAACTTTCCATATGTACGAATTGTAAACACAAATTCTGAAAATAAGTATTTAAATAAAATATCATTAAAATATGAAAAACTGTCTGACTATGAAATTCTGAAAGCATCTGACGTTAATAATGAACGAAACAAAACAATTTTGGAGAAGTTAACACAAAATTTTCCTGAAATGATCAAAGATGAATTGACTAAATTATGTTCAAAGTATATCGATACCTTCGCCTTGGAAAGTGATAAGAAAAATAATAATAATTTTTATACACAAAATTTAAGAGCTTCAGATCACAATCCTGTATACATAAAAAATTATCGTACGCCACACTCACAGAAGGAGGAAATAACAAGACAAGTTAAAAAACTACGGCAGGACGGAATATTTGAACCATCAGCATCCAATTATAATAGTCCTATAATGCTTGTACCAAAGAAATCGTTACCAAATAACCCTGACAGAAGATGGCGTTTAGTTATCGATTATAGGCAAATAAACAAAAAGTTAATAGCGGATAAATTTCCACTACCCAGAATTGAGGACATTTTAGACCAATTGGGAAGAGCAAAATTTTTCTGTTGCTTGGATTTAACCTCGGGATTTCATCAAATTGGATTGAATGAAAAATCAAGAAACATTACTACCTTTTCAACGGAAAATGGTTCATATAGGTTCACCCGTTTACCATATGGTTCAAAAGTAGCCCCAAATTCCTTTCAGAGAATGATGAATCTGGCGTTTGCAGGTTTAGCACCTTCGAAAACTTTTATATATATGGATGATGTTATTGTCACAGGATGTTCAATAAAACACATGCTAAAAAACTTGGAAATTGTGTTCCAAAGATGCAGAGATTGTAATTTAAAATTACATCCAGACAAATGTACTTTTTTCAGATCCGAAGTGACATATCTGGGTCATAGATGTACTGATAAGGGTATTTTGCCGGAAAAAAACAAATACGATGCAATTAGAAACTACCCCAGACCCACAAATGGCGATGAAGTTCGTCGTTTCGTAGCTTTCTGTAATTATTACAGACATTTTATATCGAATTTTGCATTTTATTCTGTACATTTAACTAGACTAACTAGAAAAAAAGAACCCTTCATATGGTCGGCTGACTGTGAGCAAGCATTTCAACATCTCAAGACAGCATTACTATCTCCACAAATTCTTCAATATCCGGATTTTGACAACACATTCTACATAACTACAGATGCAAGTAAAATAGCCAGCGGCGCAATATTATCACAGGAACGAGATGGGATACAGTTACCTGTAGCATATGCGTCACGTGCATTTACAAACGGAGAATCAAATAAAGCCCCAATAGAACAAGAATTAATGGCAATACAATGGGCAATTAATCACTTTCGACCCTACATATATGGCAAAAAATTTATAGTACGTAGCGATCATAAACCATTAACATATTTATATTCATTAAAAAACCCTTCTAGCAGATTGACCAGAATTCGATTGGAACTGGAAGAGTATGATTTTGTTAAAGAATACATAAAAGGTAAAGACAATTCAGGAGCGGACGCGCTGTCTCGAATCGCCTTCGATGATATTAAATCAATCCCTTCCATCAATACTGTTTGCAGGGTAACCACACGCGCACAATCACGAAATACGACTAATGATAAAATTAATGAAGGAAATAATACAGTAATTAATAAAAAGCCTAATGTTTTCGAAACTATTGGCTTCGATTGCATAAAAAAGTGGGTTAAACTTAAGTTGAATATTGACGGAAACACCCCAACCCTTCATTTTAAACGAGGTAAAAAAGTGCTAGCACCGAGAATTAATATACAGAACACTTTTGCTAATGGAAATATTGATTTAGATTAATTTTTTCCAATTCTTGAAAAAGAAGCAATAAGTAGAAATTTAAATAAAATACAAATGAATTCGAATGATAACTTATTTAGACTCGTATCAATTGAAAAATTTAAACAAAAAGCTAATCAACATATACACAAATTACAAATAGCGCTAACACCCAAAATACAGATAATAACTAACAAAAATGAACAAAAACATTTATTGAGAAAATTTCATGACAACCACCTTTTCGGAGAACACCCAGGAACAACTAGACTTCTTAAGAAACTTAGACAATTTTACTATTGGAAAAATATCACTAAAGATGTGAGGCAATATGTAAAGAAATGTGTTCAATGTCAGATTAATAAGACCACGAAACACATAAAACCAAATATGATTATCACCCCAACACCGCAAAAACCTTTTCAAACAGTAATAATAGATACAGTAGGACCACTTCCTATATCAGAAAACGGTAATCACTACATTGTCACTATAATATGTGATCTCACCAAATATCTAGTAGCAATACCAGTAATTAATAAAATCGCCAAAACCATAGCAAAGGCATTAGTGGAGAATTTTATATTAATTTATGGGCCTATGGTAAAAATACTGAGCGATATGAGTACTGAGTACAACAATCAAATTCTTTCGGAACTTCTAACACTTCTAAGGATAGAAAGTCAACATCAGCCCCTTACCACCATCAAACAGTAGGAACAGTTGAAAGATCACATCGCACATTTAACGAATACATACGCTCATAAATTCACGCATCCCGAAACGATTGGGATGAATGGATAAAATATTTTACGTATACTTTCAACACAACACCTTCAATGGTACATGGATACTGCCCATTTGAATTAATTTTTTCAAACGCACCAAATCAAAATCCACTGATAACACACGACAAGGTAGACACCATATATAATTTTGACGATTATACCAAGGAGGTAAAATTCCGTCTACAAACTGCATTGAATATAGCGAAACAATTAATTGACAAAACGAAGACATACCAAAAGATTTTCTATGACAAGAACATCAACAATACTGACATTACACTAGGTCAGGAGATATTCATTAGGAATCACACGTCACACAAACTGGAACCAGTTTACAAAGGACCATTTAAAGTGATTGACATTGACGACAAGAATAATGTATTTGTAAAGATAAAAGGGAAAAGTCAAAAGGTTTATAAGAGAAATATTAAAATTTTTAGTAAATAACTTTTATAATTTTGTATATAGAGCTGGCCAGATATATATATAATTTTAATAATAATTTGTAGTAAGTTTTGGTTTAATTTTTCAAATTCATTGTAATCATGTTTAACAAATTTATTTATAAGGAAAATATTATATAAGAAAATTATAAAAAATGGAAAATTTAAAAAAATTATTAAATTATTAAATATTACTAAATATTATTAAATATTATTAAAAGAAGTATATTATATAGTATTGAAGAAAGATCTCATTGAAATCACTTGATCACTGATTTCTATGGGATCTTTCTCTTTAAAAGGGGAGGTGTAGTGAAAATACCAACTTAATTAGTAATAATTAAACTCAATAGTTAATAGCAATGACCGACAAATAATTTCAAATATTTAGTGCCAACGAACGATACATTTAAATACAAACATTTAATACCGTCGTTGGATCACCTTACGCATACCAGTGTCTAGTGTAGAGATCCACCAAATGAATTTCTGTTGCTAACAAAAAAAATTAAATTCAAAATAACATGTATGAAATATAAATCCAAAAAAAATTGATGGCGCACTTTATTGCTACTCGAATACAATGTTTAGCTCAAATACAATGTTTAGCCTTTAATTACCGAAAGTGAAAAATGACACTTTTCATGAAGGCCACTCATGGTTTCTTTTTTTTCAAGTTCAAGTATAAATTTTGTTTACACAATCTTCATTAATAAACACATTTTTTTTTATTTTTTTTGAACATATTTTTTTTTGTTTTACTTTTATTGATTTGATTTTATTTGAATATGATTTTTATTTTTATGTATGTATAAGTAAGTATTTAAAATTGTAAATTATAAAAACCAAAAACATTAAGTGCTGAATTAGCACAAAAATAGTATAAAATAAAGACCACTGTTGGAGAACTGAAAGATTGGTGCTCTGACAGTTGGTAGGCAAACTTGCCCTAACTTAAAAAAAACTTGTTTGATTTTAAAAGGATTAAACACTAAAACTGGTCGGCCGGTTTGCCCCAGAATTAGTTTGAAAACTTAACTATAACCAACATAAATTATACCATAAATATATTATATGACGATCCTGTAATAATAAAAAGTCCCTTCGACATATATATATTATATGGCGATCCTGCCAGGAGTTTTAGTGTTTAATCCTTTTAAAATCAAACAAGTTTTTTTAAGTAAGGGCAAGTTTGCCTACCAACTGTCAGAGCACCAATCTTTCAGTTCTCCAACAGTGGTCTTTATTTTATACTATTTTTGTGCTAATTCAGCATATAATATATTTATGTCGAAGGGACTTTTTATTATTACAGGATCGTCATATAATATATTTATGGTATAATTTATGTTGGTTATAGTTAAGTTTTCAAACTAATTCTGGAGCAAACCTGCCGACCAGTTTTAGTGTTTAATCCTTTTAAAATCAAACAAGTTTTTTTTAAGTTAGGGCAAGTTTGCCTACCAACTGTCAGAGCACCAATCTTTCAGTTCTCCAACAGTGGTCTTTATTTTATACTATTTTTGTGCTAATTCAGCACTTAATGTTTTTGGTTTTTATAATTTACAATTTTAAATACTTACTTATACATACATAAAAATAAAAATCATTGTAGTGTGTTTGATAGGTCTTAGTTACCATACCTTCAGCACGGTAACTAAATGGTAACATTAAACCATTTTAATTAACGGCAACAATATCCACACACACCGAACTTTAGCGTGAGAAACATTTATTTCTCAAACTGCAATACAATACAGTTATGTTTAGTTTATTTAATTCACCTGTGTGGAAATCTGCTGTGCTTGCAGATTCCCACACACATTTAATTGTATTCTAGAGTAAGTTAGAATTTAAGTACAATTTGAAAAATTAATCAAAAAATAAACGTGAACAGAAACAGTCGCACAAGCGGCTGTTCAAAACGAAAATTAAAGTGTTTTAATATAAAAACATATAATATGGCGATCCTGCCAATTGTTTCTTAAAACGCCGTAAATGTATTGTGAGATTTGTTCAATCGAAATAATCAGAAGAAAAAATATAAACTACACCTTCAAGCAATAAAAAAAAAAAGTGATATTAAAGAAAAATTAAGAAAATTATTAAAATCTAAATAAAATAAGAGCAAAAAAAAAACATTGAAACATTATTTAGTGAACAAAAATATAAACAGCATCCTTTATTTTGAAACATGGAAAAACAATTCTATAAAAACATAAATAAACTCAAAAATATGGAAACTTAACAGTGAGAATTAAATGCCTACAACAAAACCCATTTCTATTACATAAATTAAACGAAAAAAAAAAAAATAATTGAATCCCTGCTTGTTGATTAAGTGATAGCTGATAAAAATTAATGTTAAATACAAAATGAACTTCCTATTGCTAAAAATATATACAAAAATTAAATTAATAAAATAAGAAAGGAAGAGAAGAAATGAAAATCAATGTGGCCAAAGAAGCAAGAAACAGGTGTGGCCGATACACCTGCAACGTACAAGAGGAAGCGACAACAACAGCAACTATAACAGCAACATCAACATCAACAATAACAGCAGCTGCAACAATCCACAACACCAACAGCGATAAACATAAAACATCGTAAGCGTTATTAATATAAAATTTAAATATTTTAAATAATTAGATGCATTACAATTGTAATCTTTTAAACATTTATATCGACCTTGAATATTTTATTAGATGTATACATATAAATATCGCACAATAATTATATATATAAAAGTCAGTTGGTAATAATACCTACATAGAATATTTATTTTAATACCATTTTGTTAATACAAAATAATCAATGGAAATATACTAAGAATATGTTATGAAAACATACTCTGATTTAAAATCATATATAATTTAATTTTATTCCAAATCGGAAAGCTCATCCACAGGATGAGCTATTTTTTTATATAATGTATATTTTAGAAAGTACCTCGACCATACAGTAAGGGAAAAGGATCTTAAATTCATTTTATTTTTATGGACAAATTGATTGTGTTTTGGGATATTCGGACATACCCTTTTGGATCAGTTTTATTTACTTAAATAGAGAAAATAATATATTTTATTATGGGAAAGACCGAGTCGAAACTCGAAAAACCCAACGCTAATGTAATAACCAACGTTGAGGTTGTCGACCACACAAATCAATTGGATTCCTTGTGGTACCTCACATTGTGTCTAGTATTGGTAAGCGTGGCCAATTTATTACTGAAATTATATGTGCTCCACAAAAGATCTCTCCGTAAGAGGTATATGAGCAGAGGCGACAACCTTGATAAGGTTTAGACACGGCATTGCGAAAATCTCTAGGTAATTTTTTAATAAAGATATCCTGGGCAATATTTCGAACATATTAGAAATAACATTGAGTGACAGATCTTAATATATATGCTTTGAAATTTAAAATTTGGTATTGGTTTTAATTACCTGTTTTTGAGAATTGGCATTAATTGCCAATATTATTGATAATTGAACATTGCGGCATATTGTGCCAGATAATTATTTATGAAAGGCAAAAATTTCATAATAATTTTATTGAATGAATTTGTTGGAATTAAAGTATAGTGAATGAATAAAATTATCTTTGGCATACAGTGCCATAGAATTACTATAGTGGAATTATTCACTTGAACAGATTTTTTTTTTCCCCTCTTCTCAAATTTTTTTTGGGGCATTAATTGCTAATATAGCAAAAATTTTATCGGATATACTCTTAAATACCTTACGATTTTTAAATGATTTTGGAAATTCTTTGATTAGTATGCGAATATTTTGGCACGTAGTGATTTTGAATGTTTGGCATTACGGGCCAATACAATAAATTGACATTATATTTCTTTTTCAATGGGGAAATTTTAGTAACCTTTTATGACATTTCCCCATAGTCTCCCAAATTGTTTCAATTTTGATTTCTGACATAAACGCCCAATTTTCCCCTAGATAAATTGTCATAATTTTGGCTAAAGATTGACCCTGATTTTATGGACTGGCAAGCGATACTCGACCAATGTAGGATCATAAGGGAAGAATTTGACAAATCCCATAAATGCCTCAATACGGATAGGTCTACCAAGGAGGAAACAGTTGATAAACATCTAAAGAACCTCCACTTACGACTTGAGGAAATAAGAGTCTTATTAAACGTTAATTATCAGCGCCTAACATCCGCTCATAAGGTTGCGGCAGAGGGTTTTTTCATTGACCTAAGAGGTAAGCTGATTGGCGTAGCGTCCCGCAGGGGTATTGAGGTGAACTTTCCCGACTCATTACATGAGAGGATAGAATTTGGGGAGGATAAGGAACAACTGACAGTACAATTGGGGGAAAACAGCGACAAAATGCCACAAACAGCATCAGAATTTTTAAGAACAGCTTCCAGGATCATACCTGATTTCGATGGTAGGGCAGAGAACCTACAAAGTTTCTTAGATGCCCTGACCCTTGTCGATTCGATCGCTGAAGGTCAAGATGCGGTAGCCGTCAATCTGGTAAAAACCAAATTGAAGGGAACAGCTCGTACCCTTATAGAGGGTAATGAAGCAAATTTGGCCGGCATAATTGCAAGATTAAGGTCAACAGTCAAGGGTGAATCCGTTGAAGTCCTATCAGCGAGATTAATGAACCTGAAACAAGGTGGTAAGTCACCAAATGATTATACAAAAGAAATAGAAGACCTGGCAAAAAGGCTGCAAAGCGCCTATATAACGGACGGATTAACGACCACATTAGCCGAAAAATATACCACCAATATAGCTGTCAAGGCAATGACGAGGAGCTGCACAAATGAAAGAGTGGGCCTCGTAATGGAGGATGGTCAATTTAGCACCCTTAATGATGCTATGGCCAAATTCATTAACAGCTCTACAGATGCGGCCAAAAATAATACAGTAATGTATTATAATAATGGTAGAAACGCAAACCGGTACCAAAGGCGTAGGCGACTTAACGGAAATTTCCGGGGACGCGGAAATGGAACAGTTTACCATAACCACAATAATCAGGTCAATAATAGGAATGATTATGTCCAGGGCAGAAATAACGGTAGACAATACAATCGCCGTGGCAATAACAGGGGTTACAACAATAGTAACAACAATGGCTATAGACGAATTAATGTCAGCCCAATACACATTGAAGAGGAAAACGACCAAACCCCAAGTACTCATTAAGCAATGACACTACAAACGGTAGAATCTTGAATATAAATTTAGGTCTAGCGTCATACATTTCATTAGCGTCAAAATTCAGTAATAATAGTTCTACATATTTAGTTGATACAGGTGCGGACATATCGATAATTAAAAATGGACAAATAGAAACAGGAAGGATAAACGCAAATCAGACCACTAGCCTACACGGCATTGGGAGTGGCACGATTTATACAAAAGGGAAAATTGAAACTGATCTTATATTCAATAACCTACTAATAAAACATGATTTCCATGTAGTAGATGATAATTTTCCAATTCCATCCGATGGAATACTTGGACTAGATTTTATTAAAAACTACAACTGTGTATTGGAATACGGAATAGATCAAAATAGGATGGTATTAAGACCAGACGATTTCCACGAAACCATATGTATACCAATGCGTGAATCTCCAAATATTAACATAGTATCATTACCAGCGAGATCAGAGGTAATTAGGAAAATAAATATAAAATGTCCAAAAGGAGATGTATTTATCCCAAACCAGACACTTCAAGAAGGGATATACATAGCCAATACGATTTCTAACTGTAAGCAATCGTTTGTTAGAATAATTAACACAACTAACAAAGACGTCACTATTTCAGGTTTTGAAGTCCAAACTGAAAGTTTGAATAATTATGAAATAGCAATGGCAACCGAAAGCCAAGATAGCGAAAAAAAAGTTAGAAAAATTATCGAAAAAATTCCCAAAATTCGTTGATAATGAACTAAAAGAACTATGTAGAGAATATATAGATGTATTCGCACTTGAAACTGAGAGAATCTCAGTGAATAATTTTTATAGGCAAAAGTTGCGTTTAAAGGACAACGATCCTACTTATATTAAGAATTATAGAATACCGCATACCCATAAGGAGGAAATTACAAAACAAGTAGACAAGTTGATACAAGATGGCATTGTAGAGCCATCAGCTTCAGAATTTAATAGCCCAATTTTACTAGTACCAAAAAAATCTATAGCCGGAAGTGAAGGGAAAAGATGGAGGTTGGTAGTAGACTATAGGGGAGTCAATAAAAAATTAATTGCAGATAAATTTCCATTACCAAGAATAGATGATATTCTCGACCAACTTGGTCGAACCAAATATTTTTCTTGCCTTGATTTAACATCCGGATTTCATCAAATTGAATTAGATGAAGAATCCAGAGATATTACATCATTCTCAACGGATAAGGGTTCATTTCGTTTTAAACGCTTACCGTACGGGCTTAAAATAGCTCCAAATTCATTTCAGAGAATGATGACCATAGCATTTGCTGGACTATCACCAGCACAAGCTTTTCTGTATATGGATGATTTGGTTGTATTAGGTCGTTCTGAAAAGCATATGTTAAAAAATTTAACAGATGTTTTCGAAACATGCCGTAAATATAATCTTAAATTGCATCCTGAAAAGTGCTCATTTTTTGGTCACGAGGTGACTTATTTAGGTCATAAATGTACAAACAAAGGCATTCTTCCAGACGATAGCAAATTCAAGATAATTCAAGACTATCCAACACCTAAAAATGCCGATGAAACTAAACGATTTGTTGCATTTTGCAATTATTATAGACGTTTTGTTCCAAATTTTGCGGAACACGCTCGCCTTTTAACGAGGCTATGTAGGAAAAATGTAAAATTCGAGTGGAGCGAAGACTGTGAAAAAGCATTCGAATATTTAAAGGATTCATTAATGAGTCCAAGGATACTGCAATATCCAAATTTTAATGAAAAATTTTGCATTACAACCGATGCAAGCAAATATGCATGCGGTGCCGTACTAAGCCAAGAGTACGACGGGCTACAACTCCCTATAGCATATGCTTCCAGGTCATTCACCAAAGGTGAATCAAATAAGTCTACTATCGAACAAGAACTAGCGGCTATACACTGGGCAATTACGTATTTCAGACCATATATTTATGGCACTAAATTCATTGTAAGAAGTGATCATCGACCACTGTCATACTTGTTTTCAATGAAGAACCCTTCTTCAAAATTGACGCGAATGAGGTTAGAATTAGAAGAATATGATTTTACCGTAGAGTACTTGAGGGGAAAAGATAACCACGCTGCAGATGCTTTATCTAGAATAGACTTCAATGACATAAAGAATATAAGAAATGTCTATATGGTAAAGACAAGATCGAGATCTAAGGCAGCGATGGGAACAAAGACAAAGAAAAAAAATAATAGTATAACGGAAACTCCAAAGATATATGAAACATTGACCATAAAGGAGGTCAGGAAAATAGTTCGCCTAAAGTTTGACCTACAAGGTAGAACACTAAGGTGTTACCTTAGAAAAGGAAAAACAACTTTAGAAAAAATAATTATTAATGACCTTGTTGTTAATGGGAAAATTGATTTAGGTCAATTCTTCTCTAGGTTGGAAAATATAACCGACAATAAAGGCATTGATAAATTGCAACTCACATTAGATGATGAGATATTTAAAAGGATCCCAATTAATGAATTTAAGAGTACAGCGAACAAAGAACTCAAAAATTTAATAATAGCGTTAACGCCAAGAAGAATTAAAATAACTGCTGACGAGCAGAAACATGAAATATTGGAGAAATATCACAACGATCCGTTATACGGCGGTCATCCGGGAATAGCAAGGATGACGGCAAAATTAAGGGAAAAATATTTCTGGAACGGAATGTCTAGAGACATCCGTAATTACATAAGGAAATGTAAACAGTGCCAGACTAATAAGACACAACCTAAAACAAAGGAACCAATGACAATAACAGAGACGCCAGCCCGGGCATTTGACATCATTGTTATAGACACAATTGGACCTTTTATAAGATCAAATAATGGCAGCGAATACGCTGTAACCATTATATGCGACCTGACTAAATACTTAGTCACTATACCTATTCCTGATAAGCAGGCAAAGACCGTTGCTAAAGCAATTTTTGAAAATTTTATTTTAATTTATGGTCCTATGCATAGGATTCTAACTGATATGGGAACTGAATACAAAAATCAGACCCTGCAAGAACTTTGTCAGCTGTTGAACATTGAGTATGTCACATCAACAGCTTACCATCACCAAACTCTAGGTACAATAGAAAGATCTCACAGAACATTCAATGAGTATGTTAGGTCATATATTTCATTGAACAGAACAGATTGGGATGAGTGGCTAAAATACTTCACGTATTGCTTCAATACGACGCCATCCACTGTTCATGGTTATTGTCCATATGAGTTGGTGTTTGGTAAGAACAGTCCTGATCTAAAATTTCTTAATTCGAATGTAGTAGACCCACTGTATAACATAGAAGCATATGAGAAAGAAGTAAAGTATAGACTTCAGCAGGCGCAACAGCGCGCCAAAAGCTTATTGGATTATGAAAAGGTTAACAGTAAGTCACAATACGACAGGGTTACAAGACCAATTGATATTCGAATAGGAGATTTAGTCCTGACGGAAAACAGTGCAGGTCATAAATTGGATAAGTTATTTAAAGGCCCATACTCAGTTAGGGAAATCGACAATTTAGGCAACTGCACATTATCCATAAGCGATAATAAAACGGTCAAGGTACATAGGAATAGACTAAGAAAATTTTGTAAATAATGTAAATGATTATATACATATAAACTAAACTAAAATCTAGATAAACATTTTTATATAGTTTTGAAAAAAAAAATAAATATTTGAACTAACATATAAAATATAATTAATTAAACAATTAAACAATTAGATTAATTAAATAAAACCATATATAGAACCTAACACCTTAATTTAACTTTCCTTAATTACAAATTTTATAACTATAAATTTTAAATTAATCTTTAGTTTACGGAAATTTTTTTAATAATAATAATAATAAAAAATTAAAATAACATAACATAGTTTTTTTTAACATTAAAATTAAAATTTAAATAAAAACAATTAATTAAAAATACATTAATATTGATAATGTCAATTTTTTATTTAATTTTGTAAAATTATAACAATTATAAATAAAATTCTTTAAATTGTAATTAAAATCATAATTAATTAAATCAAAAATCTAAATTTAAGAAAGTATAAATTTAAAATGTATAAACTAAATAATAATTTGAGATAAAATTTAAAATCAAAATTTTTTTGCAGACGATTGACTGGCCAGCATTCGCCTGCAAAAGAAATTAAACAACAAAAATTTTCAAAATTATAAATACATATTATATTTTTAATTTTTCTATTTGAAAAGGGGAAGGAATGGTCCCCATTAAATTTAAATTGTTAATATTCAAAAAAAAAAAAAAAAAAAAAACTTTAACATGAAATATGATCATTTTTAATTTTAATTATAACAGCACTAAAGAATGGTCAATCGATTATTGATCATTCTTTCTCTGAAAAAGGGAGGTGTAGTGTGTTTGATAGGTCTTAGTTACCATACCTTCAGCACGGTAACTAAATGGTAACATTAAACCATTTTAATTAACGGCAACAATATCCACACACACCGAACTTTAGCGTGAGAAACATTTATTTCTCAAACTGCAATACAATACAGTTATGTTTAGTTTATTTAATTCACCTGTGTGGAAATCTGCTGTGCTTGCAGATTCCCACACACATTTAATTGTGTTCTAGAGTAAGTTAGAATTTAAGTACAATTTGAAAAATTAATCAAAAAATAAACGTGAACAGAAACAGTCGCACAAGCGGCTGTTCAAAACGAAAATTAAAGTGTTTTAATATAAAAACATATAATATCATATTCAAATAAAATCAAATCAATAAAAGTAAAACAAAAAAAAATATGTTCAAAAAATAAAAAAAAAGTGTTTATTAATGAAGATTGTGTAAACAAAATTTATACTTGAACTTGAAAAAAAAAGAAACCATGAGTGGCCTTCATGAAAAGTGTCATTTTTCACTTTCGGTAATTAAAGGCTAAACATTGTATTTGAGCTAAACATTGTATTCGAGTAGCAACAAAGTGTGCCATCAATTTATTTTGGATTTATATTTCATACATGTTATTTTGAATTAAATTTTTTTTGTTAGCAACAGAAATTCAATTGGTGGATCTCTACACTAGCCATTGAGTATTTTCATTTAGCCCCTAATTCGCTTAGCTTTTACTTATCATATAAGTTTAGCTTTTAGTTACCATATAAATTGATTATAACTATTCATATATATAAAAAAGGTTTTGATAATAAAACAATCAATATAAAACAATACTTGAAACCGTGTATCTTTTTATGGACAACGATTCTTAAAAACCCAATATTAGTGAATTTGTAATGACCAATTCTATTGTTGCTAAAGAACAATTTGGATTTAAAAAAGGACATAGCACTACTCACAAAATAAACAGAATTAAAAATCAAATAATCACCAATAAAAACAATAAACGTTCAACGGGTCTAATATTATTAGGTATTGAAAAAGCGTTTGACACCGTTTGGCATAATGGCCTAGTATTTAAACTTCTTGATGCAAATATAGCAAAATATTTATGCAAACTTATTTCAGATTTCATTCACGGCAGAAGCTTTAAAGTTGCGATTAATAATGAAACATCATCTCCAAAAACCATTACCACAGGGTTACCACAAGGAACAGTCTTGTCGTCATTGCTTTACTCGATATATACATCCGAAAATACATCCCGAAATATATGAAAATTGCTTACTACGCAGATGATACCGCGTTAATTTATTCAAACAAGCTTACAAGTGCACTCCTGAAGAAAATGGAAAAGGGACTTGTAAATTGCAGTAAATATTTTCACAAATGGAAAATCAAAATTAATCCAAACAAGACCCAAGCAATAATTTTCCCATTCAAAAAATCTTTCAAAAGACTGCCAAGACGTCATCTTCTTATTGGAAATAATACCATAAATATACTTAACGATGTCAAATATTTCGGAGTTGTCTTGGACAAAAATAAATACATTTAAAAGACATATTATGGCTACGTGTCAAAAAGCTATAAAAAGCATTATCGCCACTACTAAATAGAAGGTCATTTCTAAACCACAAAAACAAAAATCTACTCTTCAAAAGTGTTATAGGGCCGATATTAACATACGCGTGTCCTATTTGGAGTGACGCTGCCAACTGTCACCTAAAAAGCTTACAAATTATACAAAACAAATGTCTTAAAATTATAAATAAAAAGCCCTGGAGGTATCCTACAAATCTTCTTCATGAAGAAACAAGTTATGAAAAAATTATCGATTTCATAACAAGGATTAATAATTAATTTGCCAAAATTGAAAATTCCTCTTACCCACTGATAAGAGAATGTAGAGAACTATTTTCAGCTAGTTTTTTCCTCCCATTTTCCTTTAAAAATCATTAAAAAATAAAATAAAAACCATTTAGTATCTTAAGATCCTATATATTATTTGTTGGAATATCTATATGTAAAGATAAGATCTCATATGTGAATATCAAATTTGTTAAAATATGTAAATAAAGGTAGAATATATAATTGAAAAATTGAGTTGATTGGTCATGCTCCGTTTTGACTTTTTCTGAGCTTCAATAAATATTACTTCTTCAAAACTTTCAATAATATTTCCTTAAAGTATTGAGTGTAATTTAAAGAAAATTTGATTACTTTTTTTCACAGAATTATTAAAAAAGGATTCAACACTGTATCGTGATTACATTCATATGGTGGACGATGACTTTAGTTAGTCACTGATAAACGTATTTAAGTTACTACTAAATGTCATCGTCCAAAATAATATTGTGCAAACATTTACTGATACGACAATTTACAATAGAGTAAACGCCCGTACTTTATATGCAGAAATGTTTATGGTTAATCAATTGCCGATACAGCAAATGTATTGTGAAATACAAAATCACGTCTCACATGAATGTAAACTGTAAACTTTAATATAATCAATGTAATCAATCAGCCTTTAACTTTAAAAAGAGCAACAAGTGTTATTTCTCTTATATAGTAATTGGTGAAATATCTTTTGTTAAATAGTACTCTTTTATATGGCGATCCTGCCAAATCCGAACGAAAAATTGTTGTTTAAAAAAAGTTACGATCCTTGAAAAAAAATAAAATATTAAAGACAAATAAGAAAATCAGTTAAATATAATAATGTCGTGTAAAGAAAACATTATAAAAAGTGCGCTTTTATATGGAATATGAAGAAATTATAATTTGCTTCATAAAAAAGCGTGAAATCGGCGAAAATTGATCAGTTTCAATTAGTACAAAGCGAGTACTTTCCAATATGAAGTGCTTTATCCTGCAACAACAACAGCGCCCACAGCTATGCCTGCAATAGCAGCAGCGAACACAGCAGCAACAAAAGGAAGTGTTTTATCCACAAAAAACAATAGCAGTAAAAACAGCATCAACAAAAACAATAGCAGCAAAAACAAAAACAGCAGCAACAAAACGAATGTTATTAAGTATTTTTTGTAATATTGTAACTATTTTTAACAAGGGAGATCGCGGTCACAAGTGCTGCGATCAACCTGAATTTTTCTTAATGTATTTTTTTTTGAACAAGGAAGATCGCGGCCACAAGTGCCGCAATCAACCTGAATTTTTCTTAATATGTTTTTTTATTGAACAAGGAAGATCGCGGCCACAAGTGCTGCAATCAACCGCATTATTTTTTTTTAATATGTTGTCCTCATTTATAATTATTAATTAAAGGAGAATTTTTTTTTTATATAATTTTTTTTTTCTCAATTATTTACGTGAGCTTGTTTTTTATAAAATTTTGGAGAGAATAATTTTTCTTCAATTTTTCTATTAAATTTTGATTTCGATTACTTATGTGAGCTAGTTTCTTTTTTTGTCTTATTGTGAACATGGGGAAGATCCAGTCACCGATCGATAATCCAAATGCTAATGTCATAAATGAGATAAAAATGCATCAATCTTCTTCCAATACGGATACATATTTAATAAGAATAATACTTATGACAGCGCAATTGGTTACGATCTTATATCAACTACATAAAAAGTCATTAAAGAAAACCTATTTCAGAAACGCTTCAATAGCTAACAATTTAGACAAAATATAATTATGCCAGGAAAGTAAAAAGAGAAAATATATGTACATTATTAGATATGCATCAGGATAAAACAGGTCCAAAAAGACTAACTGTATCAGAATTTAAAAAAAGACAACTTGAGTATAGGAAATTACTTAAAGCAGAAGACAAACTAACGGCTATTCCAAAAATAGGTTTTCCGGCTATAAAGAAAATTATTAACGACATAGGCTCAAATAAAGAATTAGAAGAATATAGAAAACATACCTTTTGTGTGGATATACCGCGAGACTTTATAGATATCGACATAAGTAGCCCGACAATTGAAGTTGCTAAGGATTTAACTGAGGATAAAAATACTCCTATAGTAGAGGACACGAAAGCTAGAAAAAGGAAATATAAAAGAGGGGGTGTTATAAAACGCATGAGAAGTGAGTCGAAGAATCTGAGGCAACAAATTGAGTTACTCAAGGTGGGAACTCCTGAATATGCAAGGGTACTGGAAGAACACCTATTACTGAATATATAGCGAAGAACTATTAAGGAGATAAGAAAAAGTAAGGAAATTGCCTAGACGGACAAGAAAACATATACTAGCCAAATTGAACAGACAACCCCCAGAATTTAGGAAATTAACGGAAGAAGAACATAACGCAAATTCAAGATTATTAGATAGATTAGATCGGGAAATATTTAGACTAGCAAACGAGGGATATTTCACCAATGGAGTAGAAAATTTCAGACCACCAGCATTTAGGATCGAGGAAGCAGAATCAATGATGAACTAATTGTATATAATAAGACCTCGGAATTTTCGGTCCATAGCAATTCCGATAAATCATACGTACGTACGTATGACTGTGTTGTTTAACCAGCAAGAGCTCAGGTAATATGCAGGATACCTTTTAGCACACCCCATGAAGAATTACTAGTACTAAACCAAGAGAAAGAACCAGGCATTTACAATTGCGAATACAATGGTTCGAGCCAATTTGAACAGAGTTATGCACAAATTATTCTGATATATTCGCTTTAAAAACGGAAACAATTTCCACAAACAATTTTTACAAGCAACATTTAAGGCTAGGCGATAAGACACAAACTTATATAAAAAACTATAGAATCCCTCATTCACAAATATTAGAAGTTAATAGACAAGTTAAAAAGTTAATAGACGTTGATATCGTAGAACCATCAACCTCAGAATATAACAGCCCATTATTGATAGTACCGAAAAAAGGACTCCCAAATTCAATTGAGAGAAGATGGCGATTAGTTGTAGACTACCGCCAAGTGAATAAGAGATTATTGGCAGACAAATTCTCTCTCCCGAGAAAAGAGGATATTCTTGACCAATTAGGAAGAGCCTTGGCTTGATGTCAGGTTTTGACCAAATTGAGCTACATGAAGATTCAAGAGACATGAAAATGGCTCTTATCATTTCAAACGACTCCCTTACGGACTAAAGATAGCTCCAAATTAGTTTCAACTATGATGACTCTATGATGACTGGTTTGAAACCATCACAGGCATTTCTATACATTGATAACTTATTAACAGTTGTTTTTGATCTTTGCCGAAAACACAATCTGAAGTTACATTCCGAAAAATGTAAATTTTTTATGCACGAGGTTACCTACCTAGGGCACAAATGCACCAGTGAGGGTATTCTACCAGATGATGGAAAATATTCAGCTATTGAGAATTATCCAATACCGACCAACGCTGACGAAGCTAGAAGATTCATTGCTTTCTTTAATTATTACAGAAGGTTTATTAGCAATTTCGCTAACTACTCCCGTCACATAACACAACTAACAAAGAAGAACGTAGAATTCAATTGGACAGTCGAGTGCCAAAAAGCTTCTGAATATTTGAAAAACGCTCTACTGATTGATTGATTGATTGATTGATCGGTTTATTTAGTAGTATATAATATACTTTATAACGTTTATATACGTTTCATATTTTAAACATTGATATTTTAAAATTGTGCAATTCTTCTTCTAACTACATTAATATTTCTTTCATTTTTAATATATATTGGCAATTGATTGTAAGCATTTAAACCTTTGTAAAAAAGTGATGTTTGCATTGTGTTGTTTGTTATTCGATGTAATCTGAAGTCTTGACAGTTTCTTAGGTTATACGGTTGTACCTCTCCCACATATGTTATTTGTTCACATAAATATGCGGCGCACGTCCCATCTTCATTTTCTGTATAAATACCAGAGTATTTAATTCAAGTCTTTGCCGGATTGTAATCCACTATTTAACATATAATTTATTGATGTGTATCGGTTGCATCTTAATATACATCGCATTGCTTTGTTTTGTAGTTTCTGAAGTCTAGTTATTTGTTGATCTGTGCAGCATGCATAAATTACAGTTGAGCCAAATTCAAAATGTGGTTTAGTTATTGTGTTATATATATTTATTGCAATGATTATGGATACTTTGTTTCTCAGTCTTTTAAAAACCCCTATTTTTTCCAATCTTTTTACAAATATAATCAATGTGTATTTTAAATTTTAGGTCCTGGTCTAGTATAAACCCGAGATATTTAATACATTTCACTTTTTCTAGTTGTTCATTATTTATTTTAATTTGTATATTACTGTTCATGTTTATTTCCATAACTTTTGTTTTGCTTTCGTTTAATTTTAATTTGTTCCTGTTTAGCCATTTGTTTATGTTATTTAAATCATTTTCTATGTTAAGGTGACATAATTGATCGGTTTCCGCTTCAGTAAATATTAAGGTGTCATCCGCATATAGCACTATTTCACACTTTTCTAATATTTCCGGTAGATCATTTATATATATTATGAATAGCAGTGCACCCAAAATCGATCCCTGTGGAATACCACACTCATTATTAATATTTGTTGATTTTATATTGTTGACTTTAGTTGTTTGCACTCTCTTGTTTAGATACGATTCAAACCATTTTATTTCTTTGATAAATAAACTTCAAAAATATGATATACCATATTTTTATACCAAGATTTTTCGGTCTATAGTTTCAAATGCTCTTTTCAAGTCTAGGAACATTGCTAATATTTTCTTGTTTTTTTTCTATTTTCTTCCATCTGTCTATCACATAATTTACAGCAGTTTCACACGAGTATGTCTTACGGAAATCAGATTGATATTTAGAGAATAGATTATTTTTTCCATATAATCCTCCAATTGTTCTTTCACAATTCTTTCAATTATTTTTTCACAAGTTTTTAGTGTATTTATTGGTCTAAATTCTTCACATTTTATTGTTTTCTTTATATTTTTATAGGAGTCACCATAGTTTCTTTCCAACTATCGGGAAAAATGCCTGTTTCAAACGATTTATTAATTAAATACAGTAATACTTTGCCCATAAGTCCACAGATACTACAGTATCCGGACTTTGTATAACTAGGGATTTTGTATAACGACGGATGCAAGTTAACATGCATGCGGTGCAGTTTTGACACAAGAATATAATGTTAAACAGCTACCGACATCACATGCTTCTAAGTCTTTTACAAAAGATGAAAGCAATAAATCAACAATTGATCAAGAACTCACTGCGATTCATTGGGCAATTCAATATTTTCGACCATATATATATGGAAAGTATTTTTTGGTGAAAACAGATCATTGTCTATTAACTTACTTGTTCTCCATGAAAAACCCCAGCTCAAAGTTGACTCGAATGATATTAGATTTAGAGGAATACGACTTTACTGTCGAATACCTCAGAGGCAAAGATAATTATGTAGCAGATGCACTATCACGGATAACGATCGATGATCTGAAAAATATAAATGTAGATAAAGCAGTTCTCAAGGTAGCAACGAGATCGGCGAACAGAAAATAGACCTGAATGAAAATAAGAATAAGAATGATCAGTAACTAACGTACAAGAAGCCCAATATATACGAAGTCATAAACCCGTTTGATGTCAGGCGATGTTATAAGCTCGAGATGACTTCAGACCATTGTTTATTGAAGCATGGCAAAAAGAAAATAGAGAAAATATTAATAAATGATTTATTTGCTAAAAATTGACTTAGGAGAATTAGTCCCCAGTTTGTCTGAATGCAGGATTTTAAGGCCAAGGGCAATAAATTTTTGGATAAGTTAAGAGTAGCGCTACTCCCAAAGGTGACCATGCTGAATACAAAAGATGAAATAAATAAAATATTGAACCAATATCATGATGACGCCATACAATGAGGTCATTCAGGGATAACAAGGACAATAGGAAATATTAGACGATATTTCTACTGGCCGAAAATGACCAAGTCGGTATCTGATTAAATAAGATCTTGTAGGAAATGTCAAGAATCCAAAATCACTAGACATACAAAAATACCAATGATTATAAAGGATACTCCGATCGACGGAAGATGGTTTTGAATACGCAGTCACCATAATATGTGACCTGACGAAATATCTGGTAACAGTGCCAATACGCACTAAAAAAAGCAAAAACGGTATCCAAGGCTATATTTGATCCATTTGTATTGGCTTATGGCCCTATGAGGACGCTCATTACGGGCATGGGTACAGAGTATAAGAATACTATTTTGAATGAATTATGGAAATATATGAAAATTAGGAAGGTAACTTCTACAGCACACCACCACCACTAAGAACACTATTTTGAATGAATTATGGAAATATATGAAAATTAGGAAGGTAACTTCTACAGCACACCACCACCAAACGCTAAGAACGGTAGAAAGAAGTCATAGGACTTTCAACGAATATGTACGTTCCTATATATCAGTTGAAAAGGATGATTGGGATGAATGGCTGAAGTACTTTACGTACTGCTTTAACATGACATCTTCAGGGGCTCACGGATACTGCCCATTTGAATCAGTTTTTGGAAGAATCCCATATGGATTCAGTAGACTTAATAACATAGATAGAATAGATCCCGTATACAATATAGCAGACTACAGTAATGAAATAAAATATAGGTTAGAAGTAGCACGTAAAAGAGATGGGATAAAGTTATTAGGAATAAGGACCACAATAAGAATTATTATGATAGAAATATAAAATAATTAGATATAAAAATAAGAGATAAGGTATTACTTAGAAAGGACACAGGACATAAACTAGAAAGTAAATATATAGGCCCTTATATAGTAGACAGTTTAGAAAATAATGGAAATATAATAATAAGATCACAAAAAGACAACAAAAAACAATTAGTACACAGAAATAGATTAAAACAAGTACGAGTGTTAAATTCGGCTATGTCGAATCTTTGATACCCTTCACCTATGTTTTACGTTTACATTAATAAACAATTTGATAAACTTAATACTAAAAAATTATTACAACAAATACTATAAATTTTCAGCAGTTTTGTCTCCATATTTTAGGTCATATATTGGCACAATGGTGTACGATTTATCCCATTTTAAAGACTAACCTGATCCAGATAATGACAAACAATATTATTTTAATTTCAGCCAGGTAAATGGTTTATTTTGTGAATGGACGTGATTTCAACAGATACACAGACTGCCGGACGGACTGAGAGATGGAATGACAGCTACCGAGCTACCCATCTGATCTATTGAGGGCGTGATCGTGAAATCCATAGCCGGAAAGATGGATATTGCTATATCAACTCCGCTTGGTATGAGGATTACGAATATATATATTTTATGGCGTCCAGAACTTTTTCCAATTATAACAATCGGAATGACAAAGTTATACCTATATACCTTCTGCACACTGGTATGGAGGGTATAAAAATAATGGATACCCATATTGAAACCAAAAAGAGTTAAATTATTGTAAAGGTTTCCAATGTTTTGTAAACACCATAAAAATGATTTTTTATTTCTTCTCGAAAAGCTAAAAACTATAAAATAACTTTTTATGTCACTTATTAGAAAGAGCCCCTGGTACAAACCTTAAGTTTCTAATATTTTTTTTTGTTTTGTTTTTAGTCGATTTTTTATATCGATTCTACTAGCATAACACTGTGGAACAAATTCAGGTTAGCAAAAGTTAGGTCGATTCTGAGAGTGAGGCGTAAAAATAGAGGCTAAATTAGAAGACCCGTATCGCGGCGTTTGTTTATGTTAGTTCGAATTTTTTTTTTTAATCGACCTTCGAACTTTGCAGTCAAATGCCGATTTTCTGCATATTGTTTATATGGTTTTTTGGCTATAACTCGTCGACTAATTGATATTTTTCAATCTGTAAAAGCCAAATTATTGCTAGAGACCTGTGCAACAATTAAAATTTTTAAAAAAATTGATTTAGAAAATTTTTGTGGTGCTTATGAAGCAAAATGTTTGAAAAATTATTTTTTTTCATGCTTTTTGAAAATATTTTCCAAAAAACTAATTCTTTTTTGCTTTCTGTTTGATCTATAATATGCTTCTCAGTTTCTTCAATAAATTTCATTTGAAAAGAAACGGTCTTAGTCGATAATTTGCGTTAAAAATCCCAAAACCATTAAATAAATAGCAATTTAGGTACAAGTAATTAAAAAAGGAAGTTCCAAGAATTAGGAATTAGTAAAACAACTTTTTTGTTTTCAACCACCGCACAGGTAGCGATTTTTTTTATTTCGTACAAGCGAACTAATTTCAAAAATGAAGATTCAGTTAAGACTCGAAACTCAGCCGAAGCTGATGTCTTTTAATTTTCGCTCGGTCGTGATAAAATTCGCTACTAATTTTTTTTGGAACTTATTTCATTTTGTGAGTGATTTAAGTTAAGTGCATCGGTTTCATAAAAATAACAAAAAAAAACATTGTATAATATATATTGTATTAAAAATGTCGAAACCAAAATATAAAATGGACCATTTTTGTAATGTTTGTGGACGTTTCATAGCAAGCGATGAAAAATTTGGCAATGCGAGTGATTTTTTTTTTTGGAAGCCTGTAAACAATTTGTTGGTGGTATAAAAACACCTTTGAACAAGAGAAAGACGAGGAAAAAGAGGAAGAAGGGGAAGACAAAGATGAAATTCCAGAATATCTGTTGGACGAAATTATCGACCTTTCTGATGATGATGACGATGACCAAGACATTAGAGAGAGCAGTGATGTTGATCCACAGCCGCCTGCTAAACGGCAACTGGCCAAATCATTAATTTAATTTATTTTATTTTTTTACTTAAAACTTTTTATAACTAACATTTCAAAAATATATTTTTTTTCCATATTTTTATAATTTCTTTTTCAATGTTTCTTCAAAACCAACACTGAACAAAATTGGTACATTTAAAAAGAAAAGTAAATTAATATTTAGCTGGAAAACGCAAGTTTTGTATTATGATTGTTTTCTTTTCAAATAAAATTTATTGAAGAAACTGAGAAGCATATTATAGATCAAACAGAAAGCAAAAAAGACTTGGTTTTGTGGAAAATATTTTCAAAAAGCATGAAAAAAATAATTTTTCCAACATTTTGCTTCATTTGCACCACAAAAATTTTCTAAATCAATTTTTTAAAAAATTTTGATTGTTGCACAGGTCTCTAGCAATAATTTGGCTTTTACAGATTGAAAAAATATTAATTTGTCGACGAGTTATAGCCAAAAAACCATATAAACAATATGCTGAAAACCGGCATTTGACTGCAAAGTTCGAAGGTCGATTAAAAAAAAAATTCGAACTAACATAAACAAACGCCGCGATACGGGTCTTCTAATTTAGCTTCTATTTTCACCCCTCACTCTCAGAATCGATCTAACTTTTGCTAACCTGAATTTGTTCCACAGTGTTATCAGAGTTTTTCAGATCTTATTTGTACCATAAATTGCTCCTAAAATCAAAAGAAAAACTTTAATATCATTGTGAAAATAAGTTCATATGTAGTGATGCTTGGTCGAAATAAATGCAATTCTCTACCATAATAACATTGTGGTAACTACTTTTTTCGCTGAAAAGTTTTCTAGTAAATTATTTTGGCTTAAATCTAGTTTAGTGGCTACTCCCCAATTTCTTTAATTTTTTTGGAGGTGATAGGGGCTGTTGGTGCGATTTAGGAGAAGTAGTTTTTTTTTCGGTCGGACCTATTTTCGCAGTTATGGACCGACAAAGGTTTGACCTTGATTTGTACATAACTTTGTTAATTATTATCGGATTTCAGCAATATATAAATTATAAGTATCTAACTAATTCAGGATCTCAGAATTAACTATTACACACACGACGTCTCATTAATGGTATTATTGAAATTTATTTATTTTTCTTTTCTTACAAAAATAACATTTTGTTAATCTTACGTCTTAATCACAACTAACTACCCAAAACCAAAAAACAACTTATTTTAATGAACAGCCATACACCCGATTTATGCAGTGTCAGCGTCTGGCTTGTATTTTTCAACATAATTCATTTATTGTTATTATTTCGCAATGCATGAGTATACTGCTGTCGAAGCAGATTCTTGTTGTTGGTTTTTTGTATTCTTGTGAACACTCGCTTGACTCGTGTTAACTCCTCCCTCACTCAAGTGAAGGGCGTTCCCGGACTTCCTTAGATCTTCAACAGCAGATTGAATTGCGTGCTGCTGACGGATCTTCTTAAACCTCGGATGCAATTTAAAGCAAACAAAGCCAATAGCTATAATGCCAAAAATACTTCAGGTAGACAACAGCGGTCCAATTATAAGCTTATCTTTAATCTTTTCAATATGTCGCAAGTTTTCTGCGTTTAATCTTTTGAGATATGGCAAATTCAATATTGTTTGATGACTCGTAATGTTGAGAAGAGCGGATGATGGCGGTCCCGGTAACTTCTTTACGATATTCCTTTGGTTTCTGTGTAGGGTCTCATTAATTTTTGCTTCATTATCGAAAGTAAGAAGAAAGGTGCCAGTGACAGTCTTCCTGATACCAGCATTTGTCTTAATGGTAACAGTGTCGTCGTTGATAATGATAACACCCTCGTTAATTATTGTAATAGGTTCGAGATGAGAAGGCCGAGTAGTGCAGTATGCGTGACCACCAGAATGAAGCTGCAGTGCGCATGTTGAATAAGCCAACTTTTTTCAAAATGATGTTGTTTGTGTAGTGCTCCAATTTCCGATTGCTACCAGTTGATCTCCACAGTCTGCCACATTGTTTTCACCAAAATGAAGAATTGTATTATTATGCTGAACCGGGTATAAGGCCACCTTTTTGCAAAATAAATCTGGTTTTGGATACTTAATTAAGAAATGTAAAAACTTATTATCTAATAGATCTCTTATGATAGCAACTTCCATTAAATCCGCTACGGTGATATTTGTAGAGTGCTCATTTATTAGTGTATTCAAATCATTAGAGTCTAAAATCTGTGGGTTAACCATACCAATCTTTGCGAGGGTAATCGATAGCATTAAGCTTTCCAGCTCCGAAATCAAAATTCTACCTCTTGCAAGCAGAGTCTCATACAAATGGTCACTTTCAATTACGTTAGCTTTTGTGCTCTTAACAACGAAATTAACAATGTCCATAAGGTTGTTTATTTGTTGTTGTGTTCTTGTATTTATGAGAATCTGCCTATTTTCGCCGTCAATGAGCTCCATCTGTTTGAATTTTAAATTTTCAAAATCATCATAGTCCGGTGTCCCAGCGACCACCTTAAATTCCGTACCTAAAAGTTTTATGCTTCTTGCGTGCCTGTGGTAAACGTTTATTGTGATCAGCAATGTCCTTATGTGCCGTATGTCCGCGTCTAGTATCTTCTTCATATACGACTGGGGAAAATGATTCCTAAGATTTTCTGTATCCTCAAGCATCTCCGAATACATTGTAAGATTCGTCGTATGCCGTAAGTATTCAAAATTTTGCCAAATTATAGCATAGCCGTCCGACACGGGAATGTAGTCCGAACCGGAATAGTCAGTCAATTTTGCCGTCGCTGGCATGACAAGAAGCAGCACCATAAGAACCATAGGTTAAATAAAAAGAAAAATTAATAAAACTATACTATCTTAAATTGTCCTTTTGGACCACCCTCCCTTTAATGAGAACCGTTGTCCCCAGGTCGGCTTCAACAGTTTCTTCAACATATAATGGTGTAAGCTTATTGCCCAATCTCCGATTTGTTTTCACGAGAACTTTTTCGCCCATTTCAAATGCTCGATTCTTTCTCGTTTCGTTAAGTCGCTGCATTTGAACTTCTTGCGCTCTTTGTAACCTATTTTTTATATCGATTTCAATTTCTGGAGGAGTTGAGTGAATTACGTCAATAGGTCGTTTATTCGTAACACTATGAATTGTTTTGTTATACTCGATGGTTGCCAGAAGTATTAATTGTACTGTGCCATTGGTAGATTTTTCAAGCCTAAGACACCGGGCAATTTCTAAAAGGGTACTATGTATTCTTTCCACCTGTCCATTTGAAGTACTGTGGAGTGGTGGTGCATTTGATATTTGAACGTTAAAACTATTGGCTAAGAGTGACTTTATTGTTTCCGAATTAAGAGAAAGCTCATTGTCACAGAATATTGTATTTGTGCGATGATAAAAATTCATAAGTTGTAGAATCGGTAATTTTACATTCACTGTAGTCCTCGTGGCTATAGACTGAACAAGTGCAAACTCAGACAGTTTGTCTACACATGTTAAAAAATATACTTTATCTGTGGAAAATATATCTACATGCAGAATTTCCCCAACACATGAGGGAATAGGTGTTTCACCGATTATTTGCTTTTGTGGATGGCGGTTGTATTTTGCCTTTTTGCAAATTTTACAATTTGCGACAACCTCATTTGCTAAATGGGTAATTTTTGGGAAAAAATAATCTTCCAAAATCTGTTTTGTATTTTCCTGAGCCGCTCTATGAGCCCTGTTATGTTCCGTTACAACAATTTCCCTTTGTTCATCTTTGTTAGTAACATCTGTTACCATATGTTTCGCAAAACGAAATGCTGTTGAGGGAAACGATTTTACTAATCCATGTTGTATGAATGCCAAAATTGGGAGTTCGCAATGTATTGCGTTTACTACGTCCTCCTTTACAACATCAAATACCCTCTTCATTAGCGTTGTTCTGTCTGAAAAAGTAATGAAGTGTCTAGTTTTTTTCCGAAAATAATGAACGTTCGTGTTAGTGATTCTGTGCCCGCCTCAATTACTATTTGATTCCGAAAGCAGTTGAGAAGTTTATCAGTACATTCAATAGTATAAGACAGAGAAATTTCGCTATGAATTGTAGCAGTGTCAGAATTTGCATCTTCTTCTAAGTTGTGGTTGCTTTGCAAAGCATGGATATTTTGCATGGCATGAATATTTTGCCGTGACTGTGGTAGGTTTATATGAAGGGGGTCCAGATGAAATAAAAGAAATGCAAGTTGTTTTCTTGTCTTCAATATTTTTATTTATTCCTCACTGTTGGTTATCGTTTAATTCTGATTCATTACTGATCATTAGTTTTACAATTTATGCTGCTTAAATACTAAAATATTTACACTAATGACAAAGGAAAAATGCCTAATCATTTCTATTATGACCCATACAATGTATATCAAAGTCATACCGCACACACAACACTTCTGGTCAACACATATTCTCTGTATACAGTCTGCGTGTGGCCAGTGATCTTGAAATAGTTTATTAAAGTACTCATATTGCGTTTTAGCTTGCGTGGCTGCTCTTGAATTAATTGCATTCTAGCATGAATCACCCAAACATAAACAAAGTACTTGACTCAAACATAAACAAAGTGTTTGATTTTCAATGTCACCACGTGTTGCAACAAGATACTCTTTTCCATGTGCACATCAACAAAGTGTTTGATTTTCAATGTCACCACGTGTTGCAACAAGATACTCATTTACATGTAGAATATATTTAATATGACAAATACATTGTAATACATTTAATATGACAAATACATTTCGGCATTTTCTCTTTGTACCCTTTATACCGCAAGAATGTATACACTACACCCTCACCCTTAAGAGAAATCATCGAATTTTTGTAAAGTAAATAACAAACATTGGAGGATTCAAAGAATAGTGCATACTTATCTTGTTTTATTGTTTGTTTCCCTAACTTACATATGTGTAATAATTCTTGTTCTTATATGGTATTATAATACTTTGCTTACAATTATCTTAATTCTATCGTAATAACTATTGTTCTTATGTGATAATATAATAATTTGTTTATAATTTTTTAATTCTAATTTTTATATTTTTTTAATAGGTTTTTATGATATGTCTTAATCTTATCTTTTACTTTAACTGCTACGTTCGACTTGCTAACCTCTACTACAGTGTACGGACCTTGGTAAGGTGCCTCGTTTTTTCTTCTATTTTCTATTCTAACTAATACTAAGTCTCCTACTTCTAAATATATGCTATTTGACTTGTCAGTTGAGTTTAATTGTCTATTTCTCTTCACGTTTTTTATCATCTTCTTCGCGTTTTGTAGAGAATATTTTAGCCTAGCCTTCAGTTCATTACCATAGTTTTCGGTATTGTATACCTTCGGATGATTCATGACTTCATCGCCTGGTAAACTTGGTAATTTCCCGAATATCAATTCAAATGGAGAGTATACAGTATCTACATGAGGTGTAACATTGTATGCAAATGTATAATACGAAATCCATTCTTCCCAACTGTTATTTTCAACAAAAGACAAAAAGTATTCATTCAGAACCCTGTGGTTCCTTTCTACAGTACCTAACGTCTCGTGGTGGTAAGGAGTTGAGAATCTCTGTTCAATTTTCAGTAGCTTACATATTTCCCTCATCTATTCATTTGTGAATTCTCTACCTCTATCCGATTTGAGTATAATAATAATAATAATAATAATAATAATAATAATAATAATAATAATAATAATAATAATAATAATAATAATAATAATAATAATAATAATAATAATAATAATAATAATAATAATAATAATAATAATAATAATAATAATAATAATAATAATAATAATAATAATAATAATAATAATAATAATAATAATAATAATAATAATAATAATAATAATAATAATAATAATAATAATAATAATAATAATAATAATAATAATAATAATAATAATAATAATAATAATAATAATAATAATAATAATAATAATAATAATAATAATAATAATAATAATAATAATATAATAATAATAATAATAATAATAATAATAATAATAATAATAATAATAATAATAATAATAATAATAATAATAATAATAATAATAATAATAATAATAATAATAATAATAATAATAATAATAATAATAATAATAATAATAATAATAATATAATAATAATAATAATAATAATAATAATAATAATAATAATATAATAATAATAATAATAATAATAATAATAATAATAATAATAATAAAATAATAATAATAATAAATAATAATAATAATAATAATAATAATAATAATAATAATAATAATAATAATAATAATAATAATAATAATAATAATAATAATAATAATAATAATAATAATAATAATAATAATAATAATAATAATAATAATAATAATAATAATAATAATAATAATAATAATAATAATAATAATAATAATAATAATAATAATAATAATAATAATAATAATAATAATAATAATAATAATAATAATAATAATAATAATAATAATAATAATAATAATAATAATAATAATAATAATAATAATAATAATAATAATAATAATAATAATAATAATAATAATAATAATAATAATAATAATAATAATAATAATAATAATAATAATAATAATAATAATAATATAATAATAATAATAATAATAATAATAATAATAATAATAATAATAATAATAATAATAATAATAATAATATAATAATAATAATAATAATAATAATAATAATAATAATAATATAATAATAATAATAATAATAATAATAATAATAATAATAATAATAATAATAATAATAATAATAAATAATAATAATAATAATAATAATAATAATAATAATAATAATAATAATAATAATAATAATAATAATAATAATAATAATAATAATAATAATAATAATAATAATAATAATATAATAATAATAATAATAATAATAATAATAATAATAATAATAATAATAATAATAATAATAATAATAATAATAATAATAATAATAATAATAATAATAATAATAATAATAATAATAATAATAATAATAATAATAATAATAATAATAATAATAATAATAATAATAATAATAATAATAATAATAATAATAATAATAATAATAATAATAATAATAATAATAATAATAATAATAATAATAATAATAATAATAATAATAATAATAATAATAATAATAATAATAATAATAATAATAATAATAATAATAATAATATAATAATAATAATAATAATAATAATAATAATAATAATAATAAATAATAATAATAATAATAATAATAATAATAATAATAATAATAATAATAATAATAATAATAATAATAATAATAATAATAATAATAATAATAATAATAATAATAATAATAATAATAATAATAATAATAATAATAATAATAATAATAATAATAATAATAATAATAATAATAATAATAATAATAATAATAATAATAATAATAATAATAATAATAATAATAATAATAATAATAATAATAATAATAATAATAAAATAATAATAATAATAATAATAATAATAATAATAATAATAATAATAATAATAATAATAATAATAATAATAATAATATAATAATAATAATAATAATAATAATAATAATAATAATAATAATAATAATAATAATAATAATAATAATAATAATAATATAATAATAATAATAATAATAATAATAATAATAATAATAATAATAATAATAATAATAATAATAATAATAATAATAATAATAATAATAATAATAATAATAATAATAATAATAATAATAATAATAATAATAATAATAATAATAATAATAATAATAATAATAATAATAATAATAATAATAATAATAATAATAATAATAATAATAATAATAATAATAATAATAATAATAATAATAATAATAATAATAATAATAAATAATAATAATAATAATAATAATAATAATAATAATAATAATAATAATAATAATAATAATAATAATAATAATAATAATAATAATAATAATAATAATAATAATAATAATAATAATAATAATAATAATAATAATAATAATAATAATAATAATAATAATAATAATAATAATAATAATAATAATAATAATAATAATAATAATAATAATAATAATAATAATAATAATAATAATAATAATAATAATAATAATAATAATA
>OY821519.1:162782465-162789965 GCA_963682025.1 Cordilura impudica
AATACAAAATCTGGTTCTATACCCATACGAATTGCCAACACTACAGATCGCTCCTTGACTTTGCCTAAGAATACTGTCTTGGGAAAACTAATCGAGGCTGATGTTATTGAGCCGGTCACAGAAAAGAGTGATGTTAAAATGTTTAATGAAATGGAGTTACCATCAGAACTCGACTATACTCAAAAAAATGATTTAAAAGAATTATTTGAGGAGTTCGAATCCGTGTTTTCCTCCGGTCCATTAGATTTTGGAAAAACTTCTATTGTCAGACACCATATCGACACCGGCTGTTCGCAGCCCATTAGACAACCGCCTCGCCGTTTACCGTTTTCAAAAAAAATTGAAGTACAAGAGCTCGTGCAGGACATGGCATGCCGTGGTGTAATAGAACCTTCCGAAAGTCCTTGGTCCTCTCCAGTGGTATTGGTACGAAAAAAGGATGGAACTTCAAGATTTTGTGTGGACTACCGACGTCTTAACGATGTTACGCGAAAAGACTCTTATCCATTGCCCAGAATGGATGAAATTTTGTCCACACTCTATGGATCACGCTGGTTCTCTACTATGGACTTACAAAGTGGTTTCTGGCAAGTGGAAATGGATCCCATGTCGAAAGAAAAAACAGCTTTTACTTGTGGGTCTGGTCTTTGGCAATTTAATGTTATGCCTTTCGGCTTATCAAACGCACCAGCAACCTTTGAACGCCTGATGGATGGCTTATTTTCAGGGCTGGTTTGGAAAGGAGCTTTAGTCTACTTGGATGACATTATTGTGCACTCCTCTTCCATTGAAGAACACATTATGCATTTAAGGAAAGTATTTGAGCGGCTAAAAAGGGCTGGATTAAAATTAAGTCCAAAAAAATGTAATTTCTTTAAAGAGCGTGTTAATTATCTCGGTCATATTGTCGGCCGCCATGGACTAGAGCCAGACCCTGCAAAAATTGAAAAGGTATTGAGTTGGGAAGTTCCAAAATGCAAACGCGACCTTCGTGGTTTTCTTGGCCTTTGCTTCTATTATAGAAAGTTTATACACCAGTTTTCTACATTGGCACGTCCATTGACAGAGCTGACCGGGCTTAAACGGAAGTTTTTGTGGACACAAGGTGCAGATTATGCATACAACCTTCTCAAAATAAGACTTACGACAACACCAATTCTAGCCTTTCCAAATGAAAATGATTCTTTTATTTTGGACACAGACGCATCAAATTGTGGTATTGGCGCTGTCCTCAGCCAAGTGCAGAATGGTATAGAAAAAGTAATTGAGTATTATAGCAAGACCTTATCAAAATCCGAGAAGAATTACTGCGTTACGAGAAGAGAGTTGTTGGCAAGTGGTTACAGCAACTAAACATTTTCATCCATATTTTTTTGGGAGACCATTTTTATTACGGACGGATCATGCATCCCTTCGATGGTTGTGCAATTTTAAAGAGCCAGAGGGCAGCTTGCCAGATGGTTAGAACGTCTTCAGCAATATGATTTCGAAATTCAACATCGAGCTGGTATAAAGCATGGCAATGCTGATGCTCTTTCAAGGCGCCCATGTACCGATTGTAATAATTGCAGTAGAGCCGAACAAAAAGAAGCATCTGATGTGTTAGCAGTTTCTACCTTACCCATGAACTTGATGAAAATGCAGGAGGAGGACGAAGTTTTAAGACAGGTTCGCCAATGGGTGTCAAATAGAGAGCGACCCGAAAAGCAGTCCATTATTATGGAGTCCCCCCAATTAAAAGCTTACTGGCACCTGTGGTTACGATTAGAGATGCGTGATGGTATACTTTGTTATTCACATTTGGATTTGAAAGGCGACAGTCAAACATTGTTAATCCTTCCAAGTAAGCTAATTCCTGAAGTGATGATCCAGCTTCATAACTCGTTAACTGGGGGTCATTTGGGTAAACGCAAGACGATGAGTAAGGTCAAATCCAGATATTTTTGGGTAGGTCGTTCGTCAGATGTAAATACATGGTGTCGAAATTGTGTTAAGTGTGCATCTCGTAAAGGCCCGTCGAGACGAACTGTTGGTCAACTTCAGCCTAGCATTATTGGAGCCCCCTTTGAACGGGTCGCAATAGATGTCTTAGGACCACTACCACTTACTCTTGATGGTAACCGATATGTTTTAGTGATGATGGACTATTTCACGAAGTGGCCAGAATGTATAGCAATACCTGACCAGACAGCAGGGGTAGTGGCTGAAGTTATGGTTTCCAATCTTATATGCAGATTTGGTGTACCTTTCTTCGTTCATTCAGATCAAGGCCGTAATTTCGAATCGGAGGTTTTTCAGCAAGTGCTAAAAATATTGGGAGCAGAAAAACCACGTACCACTCCTTTAAGACCACAATCGGATGGTATGGTTGAGAAGTTCAACAGGACGCTGCTTGATTACCTGTCCAAATTTGTAGACGAACATCAGAAAAACTGGGATCGCCTCTTGCCACTAGCTTTAATGGCATATAGAAGTTCAGTCCACGAATCTACAGGTTACTCTCCGGCACTTTTAAACTTTGGTCGAGAGTTGCGTTTACCTATTGACCTTGTCGTTAGTACTCCCCCAGAGGCTAGATCAGGTATATCACAATTTGCTTCAGAGATGCAAAACGCAACTAAAAACATTCAGAAATTAGCAAGAGAAAACCTTATTCTTAGTGCCGAAAGCATGAAACACCGCTATGATTTGAGATCAAACCCTGTACAGTTCGAGTTGGGCCAGCAAGTTTGGGTGTATCTACCGATGCGCCGTAAAGGAAGATGTCCGAAGCTACAATCTGATTGGGTCGGACCGGCAGAAGTAGTTGCGAAGATAACGGATCTTGTATATAAAGTTAAGCTTAAGAATCAACGATCTACTCGCGTATTGCATATAAATAGGTTAGCCCAATATAACATTGTTGTACCCAAACTCGGTCAGGAGCCTCGAGACTGAAAGGGGGGCAATGTAACGATTTTTAATAAAACGGTTCCGGTAACTGTTGTAAATCCGGTTGCGATAACATTAACTCCGAATGGAAATACAACACTTCATTCTATAGATTAGTAAAGAGAATTGATAAGGCGCAAAACAAAAGAATAAATAATAAAATGAGCGCCAAAACTGAGGGATATAAGAAGAAGCATAACATTGCTTTTTTTTCACTTACCTCTCGGGAACTACAACGTACAACACGTACAACTTAAGCATTGTAATATTTTTATAAAAAATAAAATTAATATTGGATTGGATTTGGGTTTGCTGTTTTATTTATTTGAAGAAAATAAAATTTCGCAACACTATTATTATTATTATTATTATTATTATTATTATTATTATTATTATTATTATTATTATTATTATTATTATTATTATTATTATTATTATTATTATTATTATTATTATTATTATTATTATTATTATTATTATTATTATTATTATTATATTATTATTATTATTATTATTATTATTATTATTATTATTATTATTATTATTATTATTATTATTATTATTATTATTATTATTATTATTATTATTATTATTATTATTATTATTATTATTTTATTATTATTATTATTATTATTATTATTTATTATTATTATTATATTATTATTATTATTATTATTATTATTATTATTATTATTATTATTATTATTATTATTATTATTATTATTATTATTATTATTATTATTATTATTATTATTATTATTATTATTATTATTATTATTATTATTATTATTATTATTATTATTATTATTATTATTATTATTATTATTATTATTATTATTATTATTATTATTATTATTATTATTATTATTATTATTATTATTATTATTATTATTATTATTATTATTATTATTATTATTATTATTATTATTATTATTATTATTATTATTATTATTATTATTATTATTATTATTATTATTATTATTATTATTATTATTATTATTATTATTATTATTATTATTATTATTATTATTATTATTATTATTATTATTATTATTATTATTATTATTATTATTATTTATTATTATTATTATTATTATTATTATTATTATTATTATTATTATTATTATTATTATTATTATTATTATTATTATTATTATTATTATTATTATTATTATTATTATTATTATTATTATTATTATTATTATTATTATTATTATTATTATTATTATTATTATTATTATTATTATTATTATTATTATTATTATTATTATTTATTATTATTATTATTATTATTATTATTATTATTATTATTATTATTATTATTATTATTATTATTATTATTATTATTATTATTATTATTATTATTATTAATTATTATTATTATTATTATTATTATTATTATTATTATTATTATTATTATTATTATTATTATTATTATTATTATTATTATTATTATTATTATTATTATTATTATTATTATTATTATTATTATTATTATTATTATTATTATTATTATTATTATTATTATTATTATTATTATTATTATTATTATTATTATTATTATTATTATTATTATTATTATTATTATTATTATTATTATTATTATTATTATTATTATTATTATTATTATTATTATTATTATTTATTATTATATTATTATTATTATTATTATTATTATTATTATTATTATTATTATTATTATTATTATTATTATTATTATTATTATTATTATTATTATTATTATTATTATTATTATTATTATTATTATTATTATTATTATTATTATTATTATTTTTATTATTATTATTATTATTATTATTATTATTATTATTATTATTATTATTATTATTATTATTATTATTATTATTATTATTATTATTATTATTATTATTATTATTATTATTATTATTATTATTATTATTATTTATTATTATTATTATTATTATTATTATTATTATTATTATTATTATTATTATTATTATTATTATTATTATTATTATTATTATTATTATTATTATTATTATTATTATTATTATTATTATTATTATTATTATTATTATTATTATTATTATTATTATTATTATTATTATTATTATTATTATTATTATTATTATTATTATTATTATTATTATTATTATTATTATTATTATTATTATTATTATTATTATTATTATTATTATTATTATTATTATTATTATTATTATTATTATTATTATTATTATTATTATTATTATTATTATATTATTATTATTATTATTATTATTATTATTATTATTATTATTATTATTATTATTATTATTATTATTATTATTATTATTATTATTATTATTATTATTATTATTATTATTATTATTATTATTATTATTTATTATTATTATTATTATTATTATTATTATTATTATTATTATTATTATTATTATTATTATTATTATTATTATTATTATTATTATTATTATTATTATTATTATTATTATTATTATTATTATTATTATTATTATTATTATTATTATTATTATTATTATTATTATTATTATTATTATTATTATTATTATTATTATTATTATTATTATTATTATTATTATTATTATTATTATTATTATTATTATTATTATTATTATTATTATTATTATTATTATTATTATTATTATTATATTATTATTATTATTATTATTATTATTATTATTATTATTATTATTATTATTATTATTATTATTATTATTATTATTATTATTATTATTATTATTATTATTATTATTATTATTATTATTATTATTATTATTATTATTATTATTATTATTATTATTATTATTATTATTATTATTATTATTATTATTATTATTATTATTATTATTATTATTATTATTATTATTATTATTATTATTATTATATTATTATTATTATTATTATTATTATTATTATTATATTATTATTATTATTATTATTATTATTATTATTATTATTATTATTATTATTATTATTATTATTATTATTATTATTATTATTATTATTATTATTATTATTATTATTATTATTATTATTATTATTATTATTATTATTATTATTATTATTATTATTATTATTATTATTATTATTATTATTATTATTATTATTATTATTATTATTATTATTATTATTATTATTATTATTATTATTATTATTATTATTATTATTATTATTATTATTATTATTATTATTATTATTATTATTATTATTATTATTATTATTATTATTATTATTATTATTATTATTATTATTATTATTATTATTATTATTATTATTATTATTATTATTATTATTATTATTATTATTATTATTATTATTATTATTATTATTATTATTATATTATTATTATTATTATTATTATTATTATTATTATTATTATTATTATTATTATTATTATTATTATTATTATTATTATTATTATTATTATTATTATTATTTATTATTATTATTATTATTATTATTATTATTATTTATTATTATTATTATTATTATTATTATTATTATTATTATTATTATTATTATTATTATTATTATTATTATTATTATTATTATTTATTATTATTATTATTATTATTATTATTTATTATTATTATTATTATTATTATTATTATTATTATTATTATTATTATTATTATTTTATTATTATTATTATTATTATTATTTATTATTATTATTATTATTATTATTATATTATTATTATTATTATTATTATTATTATTATTATTATTATTATTATTATTATTATTATTATTATTATTATTATTATTATTATTATTATTATTATTATTATTATTATTATTATTATTATTATTATTATTATTTTATTATTATTATTATTATTATTATTATTATTATTATTATTATTATTATTATTATTATTATTATTATTATTATTATTATTATTATTATTATTATTATTATTATTATTATTATTATTATTATTATTATTATTATTATTATTATTATTATTATTATTATTATTATTATTATTATTATTATTATTATTATTATTATTATTATTATTATTATTATTATTATTATTATTATTATTATTATTATTATTATTATTATTATTATTATTATTATTATTATTATTATTATTATTATTATTATTATTATTATTATTATTATTATTATTATTATTATTATTATTATTATTATTATTATTATTATTATTATTATTATTATTATTATTATTATTTTATTATTATTATTATTATTATTATTATTATTATTATTATTATTATTATTATTATTATTATTATTATTATTATTATTATATTATTATTATTATTATTATTATTATTATTATTATTATTATTATATTATTATTATTATTATTATTATTATTATTATTATTATTATTATTATTATTATTATTATTATTATTATTATTATTATTATTATTATTATTATTATTATTATTATTATTATTATTATTATTATTATTATTATTATTATTATTATTATTATTATTATTATTATTATTATATTATTATTATTATTATTATTATTATTATTATTATTATTATTATTATTATTATTATTATTATTATTATTATTATT